>JAQFZU010000287.1:0-33558 GCA_034696185.1 Henia vesuviana | reverse complement strand
GGGGAATGTTGTGCGGGGGTTGAAAGTACATACGGCTACCCCATGTAGCCATTTAGTGTGTTTACGATATATCAGACCTCGTATCGGTATCATAGATACCGGTACTAGGCCGGCGAACCATAGGAGACGTTGGGAGCGTGATGGTAATTGTGGGTTGTGGCCTAAAATAAAGGCTCCCCAATCTATCAATCACGTGTCCGACCCAAATTATTCAAGTGACCCATTTGCGATATCGCTGCCTAGAATCTGTATCCAAATGGCGGCGGAACAAATGGTCACAACTTTATACAGCATTCAAAGAACTGTTATTCAATTGTATTGCAACATAAGTAATATTGGTTAAAAGGATTAGATTACCATTAATATGGATTTTCACTAAAATGAGCTATTTGTGCTCCACGCCAGGTATTAATGTTGCCAGTGGTAAATATCAAGAAATAATAATACAAATAGACACTCAGGATGCTGGGTAACATATATTTAACGTACCAATTTGGATATGCAAATTGTGTAGTAATTTGCATAGTGCTGAATTTAAGCCAACTGGAATTTTATTAGTAATATACACATGTTTGTGTTTCTAAATAAGGTCTTGGGCAAAGATTGATCACCTTTGCCTCCAGATGACTTAGTTATATAATTTTGAGTAATGAATTACATATTGGAATATTCAGTGTTTGCATATCCATGTTTGGATGGCAAGATATCAACGTTGTAAATTGTTATTGTATTTGAAACTTGTGTATGAGATCCAAATGGTCAATTAGTGCTGATTAGACATTGGGGAATTGTCGCACTCTTTATTCCATAGGGGGATCGCAATCTCTTGTTGACATGGACAAAGGATTAATGGATTAATGTAATATTTGTATCTTTGCGAATTGTTGAATAATTACTGTTTTTATATTATTAAAGAATAATAATAAAGATCATCCAGGGTTTAAAACATTAGGTTTTAAACACGATAACTCGATGAGGAAATCTTAGGAATACTGGGAATTGAATATGCATCATCGGCCGCACCTCCCTTCCCAATCCATCCCCATATCATCTCTCATGTTGTAATTTTCCTTCCCTTTGAAATTATGATTAAATTTATTTGTTAACCAAAGAGGACTTATTTTATTGTGAAAACAATCTCGGGAAAACTGAACAATCGATCGAAATACTTTGGCAAGTATTTTTAGATGACATCGCATCAAGGACGATCGAACAAAGGGACCCCATCATAGTGATGAGGAAGACGGCGGCCATCTTGGTAAAGTACAACTCTGGGCCATTGTCGATAAGCGTCGATTTAAGATTTGGGCAATCAACAATCGTCGGAATTTAAACACCCGGTCCAGAGCTTGTCTCTGCGATATTATAATCCAACTAGTAGGCGGAAGTTATCAGGTATAACCGTAAGCCAAATCTCGGACATTTGAAAGTGTTCAAATGCGTTTTACCATATTCCGAAGTCATGTAGGAACAAATTAGAACCGAAAGGGAAGATGGGCATAATGGTAGGGTATGCTTTGACAACAACAGGCTACTGGGTCTTGGACTGCATCACAAACAAGATCAGTGAGCTTAAACATGTGAGGTTTGACGAAAGTAGAATGAGAATGACTTGTTTACATGATGACGGGCAATATGTGAATCCAGATATTGAAGAATCAATGGAGGTACAAATGCCAAATACAGGAGGGCAACTGATCAAGATTCAGGAATGGCGATGTGAAGAAATACCGCAGCAGACGGGCAGTAGAGTCGACGTCTGCTATTACTACGGTACTGATTCGACACGAAACAGAAGCTACAATGACGTAATAGAGACATGTAGGCATCACAATATTGGTTGGATGCCTCAAGATTTTAATTTCACACCTACCTTACGTCACAGGTGTCCGGGACCATACACGTTACCTCCGTTGCCGGAATCTCCGGGATCAGAAGAGGCTGATCTGGCGTGTTTTGTGGCAGTGCCACAAACCTACCAAGAGGCTGTTGCATCGGAGCAGTCTTAGGAATGGGCATTGGCAATCCTAGAGGAACTTCAGAGCATGGAATCCAGACGAGTATGGACACCGGTGCCACGACCAACAGGGATGAAGGTGTTGACGGTAAGTGGGTCTTTGCCCTAAAGACTCACGTGGATGGTACCATAAAGAAGTACAAGGCTCGTTTGGTGACACACGGTCACAAGCAAGTCTGGGGTTCTGCTTATTAAGAAACGTTTTTGCCGGGTATTGATTTTGACCTTGTAGAATTATTTTTTGTATTATTGGTATTGATAAAAGGTTTCAGCATGAACAATGGGATGTTAAATGCGCCTATTTGTATGGTTTAATAGACAAGGAAATTTACATGGAATTGCTGTTGGGTTTTGGAGGCTCTTATGATGCGAAGGAGACAGTATTTCGTTTGGATAGATCACTATATGGACTAAAACAGGCCGGCAGGTGTTGGCATGTCCATCTAGCTGATAGTTTGGTAGAAATTGGTTTCATCACATCTCCATACTGCCCATGTGTCTTCACTTATCGGGATTATTGCGTGTTACTGCATGGAAGAAGATCGATTAGTGGATTCATCTGGTCTTTAGGAGACGTATCGATAGAATGGAGATCTACTGTTCAGAAGTGTGTCACCAAGTCAAGTATGTAGAGTGAATATATAGCTATGGAACCGCTATATATAGCGGTTCCTATTAATAATTGCGGCGACAGAGGTTTCATGGATTGCACGTCTTGTGAAGGGATGTCGTGGCTTAGGTTTTGAGGACATAAAACCGGTTTTGTATGCGGACAACCAGGCTGCGATGTTGTTTGCTAAGACACAGTATGGGCTTCACGCCCACTTCCACACTCAGATATATTGTAGAGAGTGCACGGTCCCATCTGAGGTTAAATGCATTTTTGATCTATTGCATTGAGTCATCACGTGGAACTGGTTCCTCTTTGTTCACTATGGTGAATAATCCCTTTTCACGTAACAGCATAGAGATATTTAGTTTCCATTCTGTGTAGTTCTCGGGTCCACGGAGTTTAGGAAACCTCAGCACGCTTTTTGTGTCATCATTCATGATGATCACGAAACCAAAGAAAGAAAAAAACAGCGGATTAGTTTAATGCCACAAATAAAAATGTCCAACCGTTCGAATTCGATATTGCAACCTTACCAACTAAACATTTCATGCCTCTCTCAGGTTGCAATTATGGTCCGAATTGGGAAAAATTCATCGAAAACACTGTTTGTGTTTTTGCAAATTTCATAGGTACCGGACTTGAGGTCAGCAAGCGAGGATTTTAATCATCAGGAAAGTATTTACCAGTGATTAATCTCGTAGCCTGGGGCCATAACCATATTCAATCTAATAGTGGAAGAATGACAAATCACAAGTAAGAAGCAAAACACAAAAGAACAGCTTTAATTCTCTGGCATAGAACAGCAGCTGTCAAAAGCACAGCTCATTGATTGAGTCATCACAACAACACAACCAAGCTGTAAAAACTAACAAAAACAATGATTGTGTAAACAATGATACACAACCTCTATACCATTCACGGATGGCACAATTAAAACCCCAGTTAACAAATCAAACCTCATACTTTGCATATACAATACAACAATAGGGAGTGAGTGCCGTGTGGGAGCGCCAATAGCGGCATGGAGAAAGCACGCTCCTGTCGATTAACATGCGCATGCGCAATGCCAACTTGTTGGCGTGGAAATGACCACTCATGACTGTTGGCAAAACACAGCAGTTTATTCTGCATAAACACAGCTGTTCTCAGCTTGACCGCTGAAATACTTTGAATGAATGGAGTTACATCATCATAGCAACTAGGCTTAACTATAAACAATACATTACAGTAACTTATAGTTAACAGCTCATAATCTTAAACCTATTATATAGTTGTGACCAGAGTGGTCACTAAGGGTCGCCATGGGTTCCCCAATGCCTTAAGGGCAGAGAAGAGAGGGAGCGAATGGGGGCTCGGCGGCAGTTCCTTCAAGAGCAGGGAGTCGAGGAGTGGACGCTGGAGCGTCAACAACAGGCCCAGGACCTCCTCGACAGAGCGGACATGGCAATGAACAGTGGGGACCGCCGGCCAATGGTGGATATGCCGGGATGAGGGCATGTTGCGGCCACCACGGATGGTCAGGTAAGTTCTTGCATTATAGCTCCGCGTCCGAGAATATATAATGCCTTGGGCGCGCGGTCGGCAACTCAACGGATGTTCGAGTGCGGCGGGCTGAATAAAGGCCTCGACACCTGTATCCGTGCATCTTGTGATTCTTTTATTCGTGTACCTGGCCGAGGGGGATCGTGCCCGAACCAAGTACCCACGACCCGGTCACAATTGGGGGCCCGGCCTGGATTGATCTTTGGGATCAAAAACACTGAAATCAATTTTTTTTTGGGTGGCTACGCCTTTTTCTTTTTCCGGCTGGGAGACCAGCATGGGAGAGGGTTGAGGCTCGGCCGCTACGATTCCAATATCACCGAGGCGGTTCGGCGCCGGCTACATTTTTCTCCGTTGGGTAACCGACTGGGGGGGAGAAGTGATGGCGAGTGCGTGGGCCGTCTCAACATTTTTTTTTTGGTGTATGGCGTTGGCGAGTCTGCCGAGCGAGTCCAAAGGGGCGAAAAACTACTCACGGTAAGGGCGAGTAACCCCGGACGGTGAAGCGTGACAGTTACATCTTAAACTGGTGCGTGGAACCACGGACTTGGCGAATGGTGTGCCCACCATATTCGGGACGCAAAGCAGATCCTCGTACAACGCGCGCTAGACTGCGGCCGCTGGCTGCGCGCAGAGTGTAAGTCGGGCGGTTGCGGTCGGCTCTTTGCGTCGTGCACGGGATGTCGGATAGGTGAGGTGATTTTGGTGACGACCGAACAGTCCCTCATCGGTCCGCTGTGTTGGGTATGGCGCGGGGAGCAGGCGGAGTGCGGTCTTACGGAGGCCGTGCGTATTGCTCGCTGGCCGACGGTGTACGGCGGGTCGTATAACGTCTGCGGCTTGCCAACCTGTTGACTGTGGGCATGGCTAGCTGTGCGGGAGCGGGGCTGCTACAAGGCAGGTTAAGGGGCAACTCGGCTCGCGCTACCTGCAAATCCTACTCCCACACTTTCACTTTTTTTGCCTTTGTCCCCAAAATACACTTTTACTTTTTCTATTATTTTGAGCGTTCTACCTTTTCTTTCCCTTCTCACACCACTTTCCTGTCGATTTTTATATTTTTCGCCTTCAGGGGCCTTTACGTGGTGATTCCTGGTTGCGTATGAGGAACCAAGGGCAAATGTGGTCAACCTTTTGCGTATTTGGTCGTCGCCTACGGGCCGACAATTTGTGTCGGAAGAGTTACCTTTCTATTAATAATTTCGATGGCGCAAGTTACCTATCCCTTCACGGTGCTCCATGAGTGGGGGCTGTGGGTCTGCGAGCAAACGTCGCCTGCTGGGCTGTATAGCGGGGACTACCCTCGCCTAATATGAGGGAGTAGAGAGGGATGGGCTGGACCGGTGCGGCAGAAGAGCCGGCGAGGAGGCGTCGTTGCAACCACTAATCGCTCAAAGGTGTCGTCTGGCAGGGCATTGCTCGCGGACCATTCTCAGGTGTGATTGCGGGCATGACCGATCACACAAAGCGCGCCGGATTCCCCAACACAAAACGGCTCGTTGGCAAATGCGCGTGGAATGTGATTCAGTGCGATGTGTGTGTATATGTTTTTTTTTGGTTTTGGTATGACGTGTGTGTATGCTGATATGTTCTGTTTGTTTGTGTGTATGAATTGACTTTCCCCCCTCCCCCCCCCCGAGATTTCCATTTTTCTCTGATTTTTTTTCCTTGTAATTTTTTGTAAATCGTAAAATTTTTTTGTAAGTTTTGTCTTTTTATCCCAAATCTTTTTATTTCCAGTGCTCTGTGAGTGTATTGAAAACTCATATGAAAGACAATTGGGGGTTAGGAACGAAATCAACTTGTTCTAGACCTACATGTCGGAGTAAATAGCTTATCAGGCCTAGCTGATTTTATAAAGTTATTGAAAAATCTGGTGATGATTTTTCCTTTTACCACGTGTGACCGTTTCATTCCAACAAACACTCGCGTTTAATGACGGCCACGAGGTATTAGGATTTTTCTCAACTGACATGACAATTAATTTTGTTTTTATTCTCCTTCCTGTTGTGATTTGAGAGAGGGAATTGCCAAAATATGACTCTGACCTCTTTTCCAACTCATGCTTTGACTAACAAAGGGAGAGTGTTACCATATGATGGCTGGCACTCTCTACCCACCCAGATGGATTTTGGTTTTATTTGCTTTTTCTTTTGGGCTGAGTTCTGTGGTTTATTTTTTGTTTTCCCTTTTAAAAGAAAATTGTTTTGTTTTATTGCGTTTTTCAAGTCTGTTTTGACCCCTTTTTGGAGTCTTTGTGCCTTGTCTTTTGTCCGAAATCGCTACGTTTCTGTTGAGAATTGCTTGAACAATGGCCATATGGCCATCTCTTCAATTGCGTCCTTTCAACAGGAGGCGTCGGGCAATTAGGCAAAGACAATGGGCACAGATACCACTTGAATGGACAGTACCGTCCTTTTATCCTCTACATGGGTGTGAAGCAGATGGGGGTAATTCGGTGCGACTGACGTCGTTGCTTTCGGTAACGGGTTCAACAATCACCTGAAACACCTGGTGGACGCTGCCGAATGGTTGTTGGGACATGTTCTCACAGCCAACCCATCGAAATCATTTATTTGCCCTACGGAAATGGAGTTTCTGAGAATTTTATTAATGGATGTGGGTTACGGCCCCAATCCAGAAAAAGTCGCGGCGATTCGGTATTTTCCTGCGCCGACCAATGTCGAATTATTACAACGATTTATTGGTTTGGCCGGCTATTATGCGCCGTTTATCGAATTTTTTTTTTTTCATACAGATTGCGGCCCATTATTTGCGTTTTTGATGTAAAAAATGAGAAGGGGACGAGCCCCGGTGGGTGGGCGGAGGAGCGGAATGAGGCATTTACGCTGCTGAGCGACACGACTGTCGCAACAGAGCGTGCCCCCATTGCCCAACTATGCCTTCCCTTCCATCAATACACTATGACGCAAGTGCGGGTGGTCTGGGGACAATCCTTATGCGACAAATCGCATAAGTAAAATCAAAAAGTAAAATCAATACCATTTCATTTTATTAAATCTAAAAAAAAATTACTTTTAGGTTTGTAAAAATCATCGTCAACTTACCAAAAGCGGAATTTTCATTTTCAATGACCGATCGTCAAGATGTGAATCGATATTTTCCCCTCCACCCCCCCCCCCCCCCCCCCACGTAAATGTTTTGATCAATTTGTGGTTTAAAATATATTCATGTCTTGACGACAACCAAAATAAATTTACAAAAATTTTACAACAGTTTCTGTTGACATTTCAAATGTGATTAAAGAAGAAGCATCGGAGACCGAAAAAAAGCAAAACGAATTTGTAAATATTTTACAAATATGAATATATATTGAATGGACAAATAAAAGAAAAATAAAAATTAAGAAATTAAAAAATTACTGGAAACGCTACAGGCTGAACAAGAACAAAAATATGTTTTAACTTTTAGCAAAAGAATTGAATCAACAGATAACGCATAATAAACTAAATTATAATGGATTCAAATTAACTGGTTAATTTCTAATAATTAATTTCAAGCTAAAAATAATACTCAATTTGTTTTTGGTATTACAAACAACATTTTATCTAATTCATTACAGCCAAACTAAACTTACAATTCACATACAAATTCATTCACACTTTATTAATTACAAAACAATCGACTTTAGAGCCCAACTTGATACCCTTGACTTATAAGTACAAATGCATTACTTACAAAATACTATTCATATTTCTATGAATGCCAATGAATACTTTTGAGAGATCTTATTAATTATTGGCGAGCAAGCCTCTTGTAACATTATTATTTGTGTATGTGCAGGCTCAACCTGTTGGTTGCTTTGCAACTCTGGGTGCAGCACTTCGCTCCATGTTAGCAAAATGTCTATCTACCAATCGTGCTAACCAGCCCAAGCACTTAAGATTTAAAAATTTTATGTGTAAATTTTTAAAATTTTTTAAATGCGAGCTACAATAAACCAAATGCCTGACAAAAGGATTACTTCGATAAAGAAAAAATACACCAACTTTAACCATTCAATGAATATTTCCCACCAACCACAAAGATATCAGAACAATCTACTATATACCTAATTTTCAGATTCTGAGCTGCTTCAGCTGGACTTTTTTAACCGTTACAGCACTTTTTTCTATTTCAAAACCTTTTGAGAAGTGCTGTGGCCGATTTCAGACACAACCTATTATTTGGCGCGCAAGTCAAATTTTTGAAAAAATAGTGCTTATTTTTGCCATCAGATGGAGATTGTAACTCGATTCCCAACTATTAGCCATGCCATGATTTTATTGTTGGTTTAGAAATAGAAAATCAGGCGAAAATAATCGCCAGCGAAGTCTAGTTTTGTTTTGGATATTTTGTTTGTTTTAAAAAAACAGATTTAAAGAAAAAAAATTTCCCCAGGTGAGGCTCGAACTCACAACCCCGGCATTGCCACGAATACTGTCGTATAAGTACCGTGCGCTAACCAATTGCGCCACTGGGGAAGTCAGTAAGGTTTCGAATAATTTGCTATTTTAATGTTTGAACGTATTGGATGCTTACGATTACTGCGTTTTTTACTATTAATTTGTTAACGACGTTAAAATCGAACTTGACAAAATTTTGATTCGTTATTTCAGTCTCATAACGTTAAGTTACATCCTCCATTATTTGATCCGAACTTTGGGTGGATATTACGTTTGTTTACTTCGCATAATTGCCGACAAAACCTTGGTTCAGGGATTTTTAAACAGTAACTTTTTAATTTTGTTGTGAAAAAATTAAAAATGAAACCGATACGATATTAAATTTCAGTTTAGTCAAAATTGAACGTAGTTGATTACTTTACCACCAGGTGTGGGGTTAAAACAAAACAAACTTGCAAAAATCAAATCGAAATTTATTATCTTTTCTATTTAAAGAATAATATAATAATAATAATAATATTGGTTTAAAGATTTATAAATTCCGTTACAAACATGTAATTATTAAATTAGCTTCGCAATTGCTGATTTCGACTTGCAGCTCGGTACAGCATTGAGCCTAATGTTATAGAAACCAGGCAATGTTAGTCGATAATTAAAACGCCTTTAAATGCTTATTAGTTTAAACGGAGGGGTGGGGCAACGGCTCCCCGGACTTGCCCCCCTTACTTAGATTTATCCCTTAGTTTATCCCTAGTTGGGTTAGGGGGCTTGCCGCCCCTCCTCCCGGAATCCTTCTTTAACATTGTTTATTAACTAGTTATGCCTGGTTTCGATTACATGAGGCTCAATGCTGTACCGAGTTGCAAATCTGATTTCGAGGTTAAGTTGGACGTAAAAATGGTGCTGAAATCGTTAAAGGGTTTCACTTAAAATGTGATTGATGTCAACGGGGAAATCATTTTAGCATGTATGTATATATGTAAATGTAAATAAACATATTTATAAGTTTTATTATAAACAGCGCATCTATTTTAGGCAGGTATGAGTTGGTTCAATCAGGGAATAGCAAATTTGGCCAAAAGTGCAATTTCACAAGCGCAAAAAACCATCGATCGCGCTTTGGATATACAAGAACCAACCGAGCAAGTCCCGAAACAAATAGGTAAGAAAATAAAAATCGTCGAATTGAAAAAAAAAATAATTATTTCGTTATTGCAGCTGAGAGCGATAACTTCTTCGCATCGTACGGCTTGGAAAAGGAAAGAAGGAAAGAAAAGATGGATTTAAAATCTGAGAAATTAGCCGAAAGTTTGTGGGGTTCGTTCAGCGGCTCGTTTTTCGAAACGGTCGATAAATCGAAAGACGAAAAATTGACAAAAAAAGCGAAAAATGAGCCTGATCAAAAACCAGAATCGAATTTCGTAGTCGTCGATCAACCATCGGGTAAAACCGAACCCGGATTCACTCGAGTCTTACTCTTGTCCTCCGACGAATGTGAAACGAATCAAACTCGAATCGAAATGGATTTAAACTCGGAAAAGAGCGCGAGTTTCGAAGCGCTCGATAAATCGACGGACAGCAGCAAAACCTTGACTCAAGAATTGACGGACACCGAAGAAAACGACGATGAAAACGTGGAAAACCTCAATTTTCAACGCATTTCCCCATACCAGGACGCGGAAGACGACAATTCGGGCGAGAATTCGTCGTCGAACGCGGAATCTTTCGTCAAGTGCACGATCGACGAGGCGATCAAGGACCACGACAGCGGCCGATCGCATTCGCCGCATTCGACCACGTCGTCGGACAAATCAGACGTGGCGAAGCTGGAGTCGGAGCAGAACAGCGGACATACTTCGGCCGACGAAGTGGAGACGACGACGTCGTCCGACGTCGAGATCATTTCGATGTCGTCGCCGAACGGAGATCGTGCGGACAAAACGAATTCGTCGCCGGTGAAGCAGTTGTGGTTCGGCAAACCACCTCCGTCGAAGCGGGCACCCAGGCCAGACAGTCCCGCCAGCGACTCTTCGAGCGTTAAAACTTATTCGAGGAAAAGTCGAGTCGAAGGTGATGCCGACGATCGATGCTTTTTATTACGCGACCGAATTTTGACGAAAACACAGTCGGTCGAGATTGAATAGTAATTTCTTATTTTTTTTTTTCAGTTGGTGCAGCGAAGGACGAGTCAAATGCGGATGTGGAAAAATTATTGAAAGTAAAAGTTTAAAATATTATGGATCGAAATAATCGATGGATTTGATTTTCTTACAACAGACGATATCGGATATGACTGAAATTCTGCACGTGCGGGAGGCCAAACTCGTCGAACTGAGTCGCGAAAACATTAACTTACAAGAATCGAATAATTGTCTCAAAACCAAAATGAAACATGCACAAGAATCACACGCTGCCGACACGAAAGACGTGACGTCGCTCACAGAACAATTGTCGCAACGGCTGGCAACTGTGGAACGAAATCTCCAACAAGCGCTCGCGGTATCCATTAATCAATTTTTTAAATTTAAAAAAAAAAAGATTATATTTCGTATTTTATTTCAGGAAAAAGAAAATTTGAAATCGGAAGTGGATAAACGTAAAGAGGAATTGGCGACTCGACTTTGCGCGAAACGAGTAGAAGAAATGTTGAACGAAAAGGACGCGCAAATAAACGAATTGATGCTGGAAGGTGAAAAATTGTCTAAACAACAACTGCAACAATCGAATATAATCAAGAAATTAAGGGGTAAAGAGAATGAAACGGTTAATTTAATCAAACAACAAAAGTAAATCTATTGAAATTTGCAATTTTATTCGTTTTTAATTTTTACAAATTAAATTCGATCGTTTTAAAAGGCAACAACTGGAAGATAAAAGCGCGGAATTCGACCGAATTCTTAAATCGTTGTCGGCCAAGGAAGAAATGGAAAGAAAACAAATCGGTCGGTTTGTGCAAAAAATCGTATTTCGTTTCGTATTTTACAATTTTTCGTTTAAATCAGACGCGATTCGACAATTGACGAATGCGGTGCAAAAACACGAAAAAGAAGCATCGATTCGCGATTCTGGATTAACCGATGCGCGAGAAAAAGTGAAAAATTACCAAATTAACTTGGATTCGCTGACCAAGTAAGTATCAATTCTAACAAAACGCCCAATTCTTATCGATTTTGTTCGTAGAGAAGTAGATGAGCTTCGTCGAGCGAGTCACGAACGAGAAACGATAGTTCAAGTAAGAAATTTCAAGCCCAAATTTATTTAATTTTATTATTTGTTTAATATTGTAGGAAGCGACTTTAAGTGCGGAAATGGCTGCAAAAGACGAATTAAAAGCGTGTTTGGAGCGCGTTCAACGCGAAGCGAGGTTGACTCAGGAAGGACTTTTAATGCAAATCGAGGATTTGAGGCTGAGTTTAGGACGAAGCGAACAAAACTCAAACCGACGAGAAGACTCATTACGACTCGAAATTTCCGATTTACAAGACGTAAAATGAAATATCATAATTTTAAAAAAGAAAAAACTGAATTTGTAACTCGAATCTATCCAACAGCGACTACAAGCGGCAGAAACGAGAAACCAAGAGTTAAGTCAAAGTGTGTCAGCAGGTAATCGAAATCGATTCTGGTTAAAAATTATCGTTTGAGAAAAATGTATTTCGTTTAAAAGCAACTCGTCCGTTACTGAGACAAATAGAAAACCTGCAAGCTACTTTTAGCAACCAATCGGCCACTTGGGAACAGATGGAAAATAATTTAATGGAACGATTAAACAGGGCTCAGAACCAGTTGTCGGTAGCCATCGAAAAGGAACGAGCCACGTGCGAGAAATATCGCGACGTCAGCAACCGATTATCGATGTTAGAAGCGCAAAACGATATATTAAAACAAGAAAAAAATCGTCTCGAAATTCAACTCGAAACTGAACGAACCAAACTGAATTTAATTCAAGAGTGGAAGCAAAAGTAATGGTTTCAAATTGTAAATTGAATTTTATTTTAAAATTTCGAATAATTTTACAGAGAACTGATACAAAAGGAGAATTTAAAACAAACTTACGCTGACGAAATTAACGGGTTGAAACGAGAACGAGTAAATCTTGCATAATTTTATAATTTTTGTCGAAATTTACGGTTCGATTTGAATTTTTAGAAAGTTTTGGCGCACCAATTGGAGATAGAAAAAACCATAGTCGAAGCCGAGAAGAGGAAAAATGCTTCGCTGCAGGATCAATTGAAAGAAAAAGTAATTTTGTTAAATACAGTGGTAGCGAAAGTCTAGAAAGTCTATTCGAATTCTTTCTAAGGAACGACGATTGTCGACTCAAATGCAAGATGCCGGTAACCGCGATTCGCCGAGTCCGACTCCGAGTTTGTCTCGATTTAGTTCGGTAAGCGAATCGTACAATCCGTGGCTTCACGACGACGTTTTGGATCAGAGTCTCATAATGACGTCGTCGGCGAACGGTGGCAAATTTAATTTGTACGAAGCTCTGAGGTGCAACAGCGTGACGTCTGTTTTAGAAAATCTTCAGGCTCAACTGAAAATGCGCGACGGTGAAATTGTTCAGCTGCAAGTAAGATAAAATTTCATTTTTAATTATTTTTTCGCGAAAAAAAAAATCAATCAATGCCGACGTTTGCTGGCAGTTGTTGGTAGCGAAAGCTTAAAGTTGGCTTTCTCGCGCTAATCTTATTCTCCTGGTTACATATTCAGCTCGTTTATGTTCGCTCGGCTTTCTACTCGTAGTACTAACATCTTGCTTCGTTTGGGAATTCTGGGAGGCGATTGGTGGAGGTTGGCTGGGTCGTCATCGAGACAGAACCATAGTCGACGTTGCTACTCTAGCAAAAAGTGACGAACGCTCTAACATTTGAAGTTGCTAGAAGAGACGATGGCAAATCTAACAAGGAGGTACTACGGACCTCCCCCCTTCAGGAAAAAAAGTTTAATTTTTTCTTATGGGAAAAAAGTGCATTATTAGGCTATAAAAGTAACAATATTAGTTTTTTTTACTGGAAGTGCATCGTAAGATTTAGGTATTTTTTTAGTTAAGTATTAATCGATTTATTTCTTTAAAATTATGCAAATCTGAGGGGGGGAGGAGGTAGTACCTCCTTGTAAGAAGAAAAACATTTGCTTTTGCCACAAGCATTTGTTAGGCTAAAGTCAAGATTTACTTTTTAATTAACGTATCGGTCGGCAATAATTTCAACAATCGAGTAAATCCACGGATTACTGGAGTAATGGAACGAGCTCGTTGCGGCCGAGGAAATTTCTTTCGCGGACGAATGCGCGACGTTGGGTAAGAAAGCTACAGAGTGGTTGTGCGTAAACGATCGTTTTGTCTGTTGTCTGGTTGGGGCATCGCGTGTCAAGACTTTAGACTCGCTCTACTATTTTCCGGGTAACATCCGTAGTTCGAATATGTGGACGTGAACGAGTTGCGTATGTATGAATTGAAATATTCGAAAAATGACGTTACTTTTCCAGCGGTAACGAGAACAAATGTAGCTAAAAAGACTATATTACCGATCGAAGACAAGAAAAGCTTTTTTGCATTACCTTCGTCTACAAATTAATGATAGTTTTAACTCGAATTTTATCTGGATATCGAGTGATATTATTGTAAACTAAATGAACTCCTCGCAATTTAATTTATTGTACAATGATTTATCCGGGTTGTAGAGGCCTTTTCTAGTCTAGTTTGAACTTTAGAAATAATTCTGTCGACTGTAGATTGGCCATTCTTTTTTAATTCGTGTAAATCTACTTCGATAAAAGAAAAATCTTAACGAAGCCGGCAGTTGCTTCGGCTGTCAGCGACGTAACAAATATAAACACAAACAACTCGATGGCAGGTCCATCCTCCGACTCGTCCTGCCCAACCAGTGGCAAAGTCGATTCGACAGTTCACCTGCCAAATTTTCGCGCCTGCCACGGAGAACAGATATAGGATCGCGCTCTGTTTGAATAACTGATCTATCTAAGTGGAAGCCAACGACCTTATCGTCGTTGACAATTTACTGACGATGGAACAAAGATGGATTCGACAACATCTGCCCTCAAGCTATACGAACAAGATCGTTTGTAAAGCTGTTCATCTTGTTTTAGCATCTCGTACGTGGTTAACACGGAACCGACGAACGACTGCGGTCATCGAAATCATTGAGAAGGAGTGAACGAACGAAGGTGGAAACTGAAAGATTAACTCGACCACCGCTCACAGAGCCGACGAAAGGCACGGGCAAAATAGGTGCGGGCCTGGGGTACCCCACCGTGAAAGGCACCGAAAAGAGCTCTCGGATATACACGTAGGATATAACTGATGAAGGGTTATAGTTGCCCGGTCTTGTTCCGGGCACCGAAAGAGCTGGGACTGGCTCTGACCAATCATCTAATCAATGATAACCGATAATCGACCACGATCGAAACTTCAAATAGCAATGCAATTTTTTTGCGCCACTGCGTATCCTGATCGACAGAACGTATGTAGTTGACGAGTAAATTATAAATTCATTGGTCGACGAATGGTACGGGGATTAGATATAATTTTACTGCGTGCCGTTATGGCATTGTTGTTTATTCTCTTTTTTTTTAAATCGGACATTTCCATTTGGCTGTTAAAAATTCACTAACTTAATACTGAAATTTCAGTCCGAGATAGCTCAACTGGAAAGGGTCCGCGAATCGATGGCATTGGAGATGATTCGAACAAGCACGTGCAACGAGGAGTTGGACGAGGAATTGAGACGAGTTCGGCAACAGCAATCAAATTTCGTAGAAATGCAAAGCAAATATAACGCGCTATTGCAAATGTACGGCGAAAAAGTAGAAGAAGCCAACGAACTACAACTCGATTTAAGCGACGTGAAGGAAATGTATAAAGCTCAGGTTGTTTTTTTTATATATTTTTTTATATTTCCCGTTTTAATTGATTTTTTGTTTCGTTTTCAGATTAGCGAATTGTTAAATAAATCGTGATTTTTTTTCTATTTATTGACGAATCGATTTCGTTCATAGTTTTTAATTGTACATTCCGATAAAATTTGATGCAAATAGATGTTTATTTACAAATGCGAATAAAATATTTAAATTATCTTTTTTTTTCTCGTTTTAATCGGTTTTAAATAACGCAATCCCTGTTTTTACGATCGGGTAACAAGAAAACTTAAGGATTAATCGATGTTGAACGAAAAACCAGAGAAGAAACATGGTCGTAACTAAGGCCCGCTGCAAATGATAGGCGAAAAATTGACCGTAGGCTTTGGCGTACGCCCGCGTGCCCTTTTTAGGCATATATGCCTGATTTTCAGGCGTACGCAAGCGATCCAAACTATTTTGATTTTTACGCACTTGCTCATGCGTAAAATGACAATGTTAAAAATGAGCAAGCGCTTAAAAATCAAACTCGTTTTGATTATTTACGTACGCTTAAAAGTCAGGCCTGAAAAGAGCGCATGGGCTTATGCTTAAGCTAACGCCTATCATTTGCGGCGGCCCTAAAAGACAAACTAAACCAAACGCGTAAAAGTTAAAAATAATTTTAAAAATAGAAAAAATATTAGATAAAAAGCAATCCACGCAATTGTATGCCACCAATTTCTACTCGGTGGCACAGAATTGCATCGATCCAAGTTCATAATTTCTAATTAAGAACTCTGATTATTTCCTGGCCGATGTCAATGCTCATCATATCATCCACTTTGCACGTGATATAAACCATCTGGAACTGCTAAATTATATAAGAGGGAAAAGGTCTCCTTTCCCACAGCTAGACAAGAAAAGAGACTTCATGATATCGGGGTCCTCAGCTGCGCCTCATAATCCCACCTGATTTCGGAACCGATGGAGCCACAAAGTCCATTCTTTTGCATTCGTTCCCTTAAATGGCCCAATCTGTGCTAATACCTGGTATGTGTTAGTCCCACTGGGGCCCGCTACCGCTGCAGAAATTCTAGGTGGGGAGTTGGTCATTTTTAATAACCCACTATATCAATATAGGTAAACTGGGGAAACTTCCCTTATATGCTCTAATTGTTCAGGTAATGATTGCATGTGTGTTAACTTGGATCCTAAATGACTCTTAATATATCTGATGCCTCATTAAGCAACCAGTATGCCGAAGTTATGTTTTAGGTACTTACCTGCCCTAGGGGGAACATCTCTCTGTTCCTAAAAGAAAACAGTACCTGTGTTCTGTCCAAAAAAAAAAGAAAAACAAAGAGAGAGAGAGAGCGAGAATCCTGAGAGATTGAATGGAAAGTTGAGAAAAAGACTGTGTCCCTGTTTAGGCACCATTTATTACATTTTCTCTTGCAATATTAAAAGGTAGGCCTATGATCTTAACCCTAAAAGAAAGACAAGTGTCTCGGCTCAAAGCCGATCAAAAGTGATTTTCTCTCGATCGTTGCCGTGACAACTCTCTGGGAAAAGACAGGGGGTGCCCTCTGTCGACAATTTTTCAACTTATTGCCAGCTATTTATTTTCCTGTAGTGTAAATCCCAAATACACCACTATTTATTTACAAAACTAGTTGTGTCAATAAGTTTTTTAAAATTATGAATATCAAAAATGGAAACTATTTTTTATTAATTTTGTTTTTATAATTTCCAAGTAATTTTTTTAATTTATGATCTTTCATTAATTTTGTTGCATTTTGTGTCCCTGTGTGTTTATAAATTGTTTTGAAAACTTAATTGTCTGCCGAACTAAGTCTTGTTTCGGTTGTCAAGCACCTGAGGAAGATATTAATGTGCGAAAGTGGTAAAATGGCAAAAAGTGACTAAACTCTTTCCGTAAAGAGTGCGAACTTTAAAAAATCGTAGCTCCCTTAGTTTACGTGCTACAAAACGGATAGGTACGTTGGACTCGCTTTGTCGAGATCTATCCGGATATATTAAAAAAACCGGTCACTAAAACTGCAATCCAACCATATCGTACAGTATGTAACTTGTAATAGAAATTCAGTTTCTAGCTAGTCAGAATAATAGGGTTAATGCAATTGAAATATTTTGTAATTTCCGGAAATAAGTAACATTTGTTATCTGTGTATGCACAGTGCTGTGAGGAAGCAGGTCCAGGTTTTGTTTTCAAAAGTGTCCACTAGGGTGGCGCCAGCATCGAGGTTTGCTATCATTCCAATAGGACAATATTGTGACAGGGAAATATGAATGTGGAAGATTTTAAAACGAAAGGTTACAGGATATAAAAAAGCTAGAAAAAAGATGATTTTCAAGATTATGCTTTCTTGCTTTTTTAAACATTTTATTATTTTTTAGAAAATAATTACGAAATAATTATAAAAATTCGAAAATATTTTTTAGAAAATGAATTGCTGTGGGATAAGAAACAATACTATATCGCAGCATCTCTTGATAAAATAAGTGATGATAAATCGATATTGCTAGAGATAAAATGCCCATTTGCTATCAGAGATGACAACACAACTTGTGCCAATTACCTACAAATTTGTAAAAATAATTTTAAATTAAAAGGAAATCATGAGTATTTTACTCAGGTTCAATTAGAAATGCATGTAACAAAGATCATAGAACATATTTTGTAATTTGGAGTAAAAAAAAGGATTTACACCAAATTTATAGAGTACGATTCATTTTGTACGAATGTTGTCAAAGGTATTGAAATGTATTATTAGAAAATTTTTGCTTTTTTATACGTAGAGAAATACCTGCAAATGAGTACAAGGGTTCCAAATGTTAAAATATATTGAAATAAATTTACTTTCTATTAAATATTTTCCAGTATATCTTTTTGGAGGTTTACTAATGTAAAGAAAATATAAATAATTTCTGGTGTAATTGACCACAAATGAGTAGGCGTAATTTGAGTTAATATTTTATTCTTCTTTGATAAGCCAACAACTCGCTCAATAATTATTCATCTAATAGTTATCAGCCTTGTCTGATAGCAGGAGGAGATGGTATAAAGTTTAAAGTAGCCAGTGGCTACAAAGGCCATATGCACCTGTTATAAGACACTAGATTTATATTACAAATGACACATCAAAATTTACCTAAATCCAAAATTTTTAACATTCTTATATATCCAATCAAATACCGAGGCACCAGGAACATCGCAGTCAATGCCTTTTGGTATGAAGACACCACAGGGACAACTGAAATAGAAAAAACCAAACAAGATTTAAATTACATTAAAAGATTGGAGAAAGGGAAGATCTTACCATACTAGATGGAATGTGTGATACATAATTTCCCCTTTGCTTTCTGTCAGAGACAGGAAAGCTGTGACCAATCAATCAATAGAGGGCAACATGGATCTCGTTCAGGTGATCCCACTGCACAACCTGAGGGGCACAACCACAATAATGAGGGACAGTCGTTGTTTGCCCATCTGAGCGATTGGACAGGCGAGAGACTAGGAGTAGAGAGAGAGATGGAGCAGGGTTGCTCACTGTTTTGCTGGACCTGTTTATGTGCTTCAACCAGATAAGACCTCGACAAAGGCCTATGTTGCCCTATTCTCATGTGCCAACACGCGAATTGCAGAGTTAGTATCATCAATGACGATCGACTCATTTATTTTGTGCCTCCGACATTTCTTTGCTCGGTTCGGAATTAGTCAGGGCATATACTCGGATAATGCAAGTTCGAGTAAAGAAAGGACCTTTCTTCGAGTTACGGGCATTACGGGGAATGTTTTCGGCTCAAGATACGCAACAATTTCTTCTGAATCAACAAACAACTTGGAAGACAATAGTGGAGCGTGCACCATGGTGAGGAGGATTTCGGGAGCGCATGGTGCGCTCTGTCAAGGAGAAGCTGCGTCGGGTCCTAAGACGGCGATGTCTGACCTTTGAGCAACTGGGCACTCTGCTCTTAGAAATTTCAGCTGCAATAAAAATTAAATGAACATGTAAAAAAAATTCAAAGCGATAGAAGGCAAATCGAATTAACCATCGTTGTGCTCTGTGCCAAGTAATATAACGTCATCAATAAAAGGTTTTCTAAAATTGGCTCCGAGCCAAAAAAAAAATCTGTCAGCAAATGATAAGTCGATTCGAGTGATATAGACTTAAGAGAAGTTTGGATACTCAACAATTGATTACAGTAACGAGAGGTAAACCAAATTTTGTTTCACCGTTTGATTATCTTCTTCATTTACTTGCAATACAAATAACACAAGACTGCGTGTTGTGAATAGCACGGTCGCATTGACCAATTGTAGGGTAACAAGGAAAAAGGAGCTAAATTCGAGGCAAATGAATTTCTTTTACTGTTATGAATCGATGAAATTTCTACTTGAACCCAACTTGGCAATGAATCATTCACACATGCGGCATTTGCAGAGCTTCGATATATAGTCTCTCACTATTTGTTCATTAAAGATTAATGCAGTAATAAATTTTAAATGGCTAGAAAAAATATTTTAATACAATTGAATTGTAAACTAAAATCTGAAATACTTAGATTTTTCTATTTTTTAGAGATGAAGATGCAATATAGTAACGAACAAGTGTCGGCTTTAACCTTGTTACTATTTGAAGTCGTTATTTAATAAGGAGTAATGTGAGTGTTTGCGATCCCCATTTTCTAATGCTATTAATGAGTTAAATAATGTTAAAAATAGAAATTTTATTAAAGTCGTTGTTATTGTTATTTAGAATAAAAAGAAAAGTAAATAACAATTATCAAGACGATGTTTTGGTAATCTTATCGTATTGATTTATACCATTATTTTTATTTTCTTTCTTTTTCGTTCCAATGGAATGCAGGTGTTGTGCAGGCACCTGGCGTTTTGCTCGCTCGTTTTCTGCACTCTAAAAACAGTTTAGTTGATGCAACTTAGAATATAGTTAAATATGAGACAACCAAATATTATGCTTTAGTTATCCAAATAAATAGTTGCTTTTGGATAATTGAACCTATTTTTTGGTTAAACTAAATTTCGTATGTGCTATTTAAACTAAATACTTGGTTCAACTATATTGTAGTAACTATACAATTGGCTAACTAAAGCATAATATTTTGTTGTCTGATATTCAACTATATTCTAAGTTGCCTCAACTAAGCTGTTTTTAGAGTGTGCTGTTGATCAATGCGAGTAGCAACTGGGCGCCCCCTCGCTTCGAGCTCCGTCTACCCCCACGTGATCGCCTCGCCCCTGCCAAATTTTGGCGCGCTGGTGCAGTTGGTTCATTCCATTCAGTCTCGCTTTGATTATCAGATCTGCCTCGCTGCTTGTCACGTGCTTGCAATCGACGCTGGGCAGATGGTAGTCTGTAGTCAATGATTCATCGGCCACATGAGATCCCACACAGCAGCAAAAGCAGCATCACCGTCAGCAGCGCAATAGCGCATGAACCGGCCACAAGAGTTGGACAAATTAAGACCGATTGAGGTAGTGCCATTGATGGGCAGGCGGTCCGATTGGGCCAAGACGTGCGCCAGAGGTGGATCGCAAACTGCACAAGACATGTGTTTTGGGTCCCGTTACAATAACAAACACACCCAGCTCGAAATGCCTCTGCGACTCTGGTCGTCGTGCAGCGAACCGCTATTGTTGAGATGCGATTTGGATTCACCGCCACCTGCAAGTCCACTAACGCCCGGCTTTCCGTCCTTGCCTCCTCCGCCCCAGTTGCCGAATTCAAACTGCACAAGTAGCACACCCGGATCGATGAAAGTGAGAACATCAGTGGTACGGAATCGCGATGGGGAAACGGAAGAGGAGCGCAAACGAATGAGCATCGTTGTAGGGATATGTGCAACGAGTATATTTGTCACCGCATTTCTCCTGGTGGCCATCACTTTGAGAATGACACCGCAAATTGACGAAATGAGTGAGTAAATGACAACTTGTTGTTAACTCCTTTTTAAACTCCTATTTTTCCCCCGGTTCGTATCGATTCTTTTGCTAAAGATATTGTTGCCACGTTTCTACTTTAATTCATTCATTCATCAATTTCCTATTTTTATTTTTTATTCAAACTTCATCTGGGAACGTTAAAAAAAATTTTTAAATTAATACTTAGATAACTAGATTTAGATTAAATTTAGTAACTTTTTTTTCTTTATAAACTGCTAATAGCTCTTGTTCATCAAATTTTAAAACCTCTAATTAAGAAGAGGTTTAACAAGCCAACGAATGCAACTTTTAATTTCTTTAAATTCTTTGATTGCGGCGTTTAAGGATAGAATTTATTAGCTGCGAATCGATTTTATGAGGAATTAAAAGCGGTTTGTTTGTTACATAATCAACAAATTAATTAATTGTCACCGCAAAAATTTTTTTTAAATCTTCAGTATACATGGTAACTTTATATCTGCTTTAAACTAAGATAGTGAATTTGCATCCTCAATCGATGGACCGTGGGACCTCAAAGTAGTCGACTGAATTGTCAAAGGATGACTACGAGAAAAGTCTTGCGAAGTCATCTTGGATTTTGTGTACCCTTGTGTGAATTGGGTTAATTTTCTGTTGTTTGACCGCTTTGCTTAAGCTTTCACACACACTTCTTGAAAAATTCATGTGAAATTGGACGAGCAGAATTATTCAACTAATTTCAGGTCTTGTGAAATGCGAAGACCAATTCGGGAAACTTAAAGACTTTTTAAATTCATTTCTTACTCCAAAAATATAAAAATAAAGAAGAAAACGATGTACAGCTTATAAAAAATAATCAATTTTAACATTAACACGTGTTTATTATCGTTGGTCTGCAAATGATCTTTTGCGATTTGGTCTTTCCGTGGCACTTGCAATTATATTTTAAAGCTTTTATTTATCCCGAATGTGATGTCGGAAAGGCCAGTTATTATTTTAAAACTTTTGAATAGGAGTAATTCAGACTATCGACCGCATAGTTTGTCATTCCCAGTTGAAAATGGTGAAGTATAATTACCAAGAATAATTTTAAAGAAAAAAAATTTTTGCATTAAAAAGAAAAAATAAATGCAGTTGGAAAATTAATTCAAACCAGTTTCTGCAACTCTAAACTTTTACTGTCACGATTTAATTATGCCATTGAAATCCGCATAGTCCAGAATAACGACTATTAAAGAATATAAAGAAATGGAAACAAATTAATGTCTTTGTAGTTATTCTTTATTATTGAAAGACATTAAAAGGTCTTCTGGTGAAATAAAAAATTATTAAATTTAGTTTTTATGTCCTTCTAGCTCGTGTCAGAATTGAAAAAAGTTGCACTTTATCATACGCATCCGAGATGCACCATTTCTTTTTTTACACCATATTTCTTTCATATCGTTATTTCGCACACTTTTTTCTGGTTCACCCTTTTCCGCAATTTAATCAAGGAAATGAAACGAGGAAAATGCAGAAAAATCGCAATCCAATTAAAAGAAATTTTTTTAAAGTTGTTTAAAACTTAATATAGAAATGAAAGTATTCAATTGTAGAAATCTGTGCTGTATCAACTTCAAATACGATTTTGTATCGACAGTTTTTGAGTGCGTTCAGAGATTTCGGGAGACAACGGAAAGTGTCTTCGTGCAGAGAAAACCACAAATAAATTTTGGCATTTAAGAGCAATATTAGGAAGAGAGCAGTTGCAGACTATATCACGCAGATGGTACAGATGTTTGTAATTTAGATTTTGCTGCTGAGTTTCCACTAAGCTAAAGATGTTGAAAGCTTTTTTCTTTTTCTGAAACGATGATAAAACAGTTGACAACAGATGACAAAACAGTTGGTCATCGCTCATCATTATGCATCCTTCACAGGTGTTTTTCATCGCTTTAAAATTACATTCATCTTGAACTTATCGATTGTGGTATTGTTAGAAATGGGCTAAATTTGAGATAAATACGTGACTTTCATTGACACTCAAGTCACATATATTTGAGTCCGTTTGTCGGTTTCAGCTCAAACTTTCCAGTTTTCGCTGAGATTTCTTTGTGTTATTCGATTTGTGACGATTTTTGTCGAATGATAAAAATAATAAAAAGTGTTTTCAATTTTCCGTTTTATTAATAAAACTTTTTTCAATTTTTTATTTCCTATTTACATTAAATTTTACCGGTCACGATTTAGCAAACAATAAAGCCAGGTTTAAAGATTAAAGTTCCCAAACAAAAAACTAATGATTTAACGAGATCAATCGAATGCATCCATCATGAATCTAATGAAACATCATTGAACATGGATTTGATCAAGCGTCATTCTCGTGTTTTCTTCATTACCGTTGATTAAACACTAGTAATACGTCCTCATTAGTAAAAGTGGTGTTGCTGTACACTTCTTTTGTAAAAGGTGTATAGGGTGCTAATTGCAATTCGCTCAAAAGCTCTTGTACCTTTCAAGGCGCCTACAGTTGTTTCTTTGATACTTTTAACGGCTTAATTGAAAACCCCATGGAGTTTGTATACAGTACTTCTTTAATACTACAGTTAATAAAGATTTAAGGCCAAAATTCCACTCTCATTTAACCGAAAATGCATTACTTTAGCAACTGTAGCAAACTTTATACTTAAGAAAAACATGTCTTAAAAAATTCGTCGGTGAAAACTTCAGTTAAATCGTTTACCTTTAAAAGTTTTTTTTTGTTTATTTTTTTAAATTCGATTCCCTTATGCTTTTAGGTTATCATCGTACTCACCTTTATACATCTTCGTCTTATCTCGCCAACCTTTTTGTCTTTTCTTTGTTTTTTCACGTTTTCTTTTCTAACTCATTTCTCATTTTGAAGTACCTCTCAGTTTAATACCTACACCCACGGTATCAAAGGGAGGATAGACGGGCATCTAAAATTTAATTTGTGTATGAGCGACATGTGGAAAATAAAAATATGACGTGAGAATAAGTGATTGAAAATTATAGAATAATGTTGAAAAAGTCCTAAGGTTATAAACAAAATAATACATCTAAAAAAAATCATAACATAAAATAAAAAAGGAAAAAACCGCGAGTATTTTAATAAATAAAGTTTCACATCCACTTCTGTTTCTTTATAAATTGATTGTTTGAAAGAAAAGAAAATCTTTAAAAAAAATCTTTTTTTTTTTTACTTATTTAAGATTTCCGCATAGCATTAAATTGGTTCTTAGTTTGGCTTCGCTTGACCCATCACATCTTCAAAATCGCCTTTCTTTTGCAATTTAGTTTGTGCCTTGACCGTCTGTGCCCTAAAGCCTTATGCACTAGCTGTTTTCATTTATATTTCTATACTAAGGAAGTCACTCGTTTGGTTCGCTATAAAATAAGAATAAAAATAACATAAATATGCTTATCTTCATTTCAAGTTCAAAATACTTTTTCAGTTCACTGTGAATCCTGGAACAAGTTTGTTTGTAAGTCCCATCGCGCAACGTTGAACTAATTTAAAGTACGTATTTCTAATTGGTTCTAAATTGTATTGAGGCAATGGATCACCACGAAAGTCCATCATTTAGTGAGTATAAAAGACTTGCTTGAATCCTCGAGTTTAAAGCTGCAATTCCAATTCTTTCTATCAGATTGACTTTGGTGCAAATGATTTTTTTAAGCAGCAACACTGTGAATGATTGTTTGACCCGTGTCTCTATTACAATTTATTTGCTTGTAAAAATGGTGAAAAAGCAATCTTAAAGTGGCCATTAGTGATAACTCATGGGTATATTGGCACAGGAGCAGCTCCGATAACTACCCAGGTTCCAACTGCTGTCCTTCGTGCGTCTTACTTAAGTGAAACTGAAAGGATACGGGTCGCCTACCATTCGTGTCTATCTTAACGATGCAGAAATCTAATCTAATTTTAAAGAGTTGGTTTTTTCTTGTATGGAAATTATCAAAATCGAGAAAATTGGATGTGTATTATCGGTTTGGTAATGTCATTATTCCAAATGACTTTTCCCTTCTTATGTGTTAAAGCGCTGTTACGTGTTTGCTTGCGTTTTATGAGTTTTGTTAACTGACAGTTAACAAAAAGACTTTTATTCTTTTTGTTGTTTCCTTCTCTTTGTTTTCTTCGTTTGACGTTGTTAGACAGTTGATATCTGAAGAAATTGTATCTATTAAAAAAATTGTAGGTTTCAATGGAATTTCAGTTCAGAAATGCCTGGAAACTAAATTTCGATACTAAATTATATGTTAATTTTAGATGAGGAAGCAAGTTTGATCTTTGATAATTGATTAGAAAGTAATAATAGAAAATATGAATTAGAGTTAAACTTGCGCATCGATTTATTACATAATTTAATCATATGATTGATGCGATGAGATTTTTTAAATTGACTTATTCAAATAATAAGGAAAATTTTGAGAATTCCATCATCAAAATTTACCTTTGCATTCAGGATTTGGATCATTAATTCCACGTTTCTGCTTTTCTCTATGCTCATATTGCAGAATTATTGCTATCTGGACCTGACACTAGAGAATCCACTTTTCCATTAATAGTTTTGGGATTAGATTAAAATACTACTAAGAATAGACTATTTCATTTTTTCCTGGTGACCAAAGGGATTTAAATAAGATGACCATAGGCTAATTATGTCAGATCGAAATCTAGGTTCGTCGGAATTACTCGTGTCTGCTGGAACAGCTGTTTTAATTGGAATTCCGATAGTACATTATGAAGGATATTGAGATTGCATGGCAACCTCCAAAAACGAATGTCAACTTGAGTGAGATGTTAAATTTTCTACCCTCGAACGAAGCTGGAGACGTTATTCAGACTTGTGCTTAAGTAATTCATACTTTCGTTGCTGCTCGAGCTGGTCACGGCATTGCGATATGCATGTATTTCGGAGCAAAGACAATGTATATAATTTCATTGTGGCCGAGTTTGGCCTAAAAAATTTAAATTAGCCGCCATTAGTATTATGCTAATTCGTTTTTTCTAATCTAGCAAAAAGCGTCACCTGTGACGAAAGTCATTCGAGAACGCTAGAAACCAGTTCTTGCAATCGAAACAGGGTGTGGATATATTCCACCTAACTAGGTAGGATTTAGCCCCAGTGGCAGACCCATTGGATTGGTCAGCGTGATCAAGACGAAATTGGCGAGAAGGCATTTATTGACCTGGAGAAGATGTCTTGTTTACAAGGAGGTTCTACGGACCTCTCCCTTTCAGATTTGCATAATTTTAAAGAAATAAATCGATTAATACTTAACTAAAACAATACCCAAATCTCAGAACGCACTTCGAGTAAAAAAAATTACTGTTGTTACTCTTATAGCCTTAAAGTTTGATTTTTTCCTATGGGAAAAAGTGCATTATTAGGCTATAAAAGTAACAATATTAATTTTTTTTACTCGAAGTGCATCATCCTAAGATTTGGGCATTGTTTTAGTTAAGTATTAATCGATTTATTTCTTTAAAATTATGTAAATCTGAGTGGGGGAGATCTGTAGCACCTCCTTGTTAGATCAACAGCCAGAACTAAATACATGTGGCCCAGAAATCAAACAATCAGCGGTGAATATGATGTTATCAGCACTTGCGAAGATCTACTTCGTTGAAGATTGCAAGTCAATTAAGGCAAAGTATTTATCGTTATCTAGTGTAAAAATTGGTTTGCCACCGCGTATTCAGATGAATTTGTGGTCAAGACCATAGACCTAAATACCACTGGACTACTTACAGAAAATGGCTGTCATAGGTTAGCAGAATGAGCTTTAAACCAAAGAAAATGACGTCATGTGTGATATTAACATAATAACAATTAATTAATCTCATCTTACCTTATTGTCCCAAAAAATTGTTAAGGAAAAAAAACAGCTGAACCCAAACAAAGAGAAAGTTCTTTGCTGCCACACCTACCAGGCTATTAAAAGCCAAAACCAGATGTTTAAGATAACACACTGCACACAAATGATGCGTGGCGCAAGCTTTTTCTCAGAATGCAACAGTTGGCAGTCTAGTGGTATTTAGGTCTATAGTCAAGACTCAACCAATTGGTGCAGAAAAATTATCTTGAGTCGCAGATATTACAGGCATCAATTTTGGCCTGTCATATGATTGGAGGAAGAGTTTTAGAGAAGTATTGTGCAATCGAAATGTCCCTTATCCCAGTTCAGCCAAACAAGCTGCTGAAGATGAGAAAATCGCAGCTGCCATGATTTTCAAGGGTGGAACAAAACTAAAACCATAGTTCAAGTCTTGTCCTTCTGCTTCAGCACCTTCTCTTTGTAATCTTTGCCACTTGAGTCATTCATTTGGTTATTGTAGTTTTGAGACATTTGATTGGCTATCGTTTTTTATTAATAATTCAAATTCTATTTAACTTTTCTTAAATTTCTGATCTTTTTGCCAAATCTGCAAAGAGAAAGCTATTGATTGGTATATAAACTGTGTGGCTCAAGTCAGCCGTGTTCGCAGGCTTGCTTTGACAAACAAACGCCTTGGCTTTTAGCATATAGACGAGCAAATGCTAAAAGTTTGGTGCATTGCTGTATACATTACATCCCATAACTTAATTTCCACTATTCTCTATCCAAACAAAGCTATGGTCTCATTAACTTATCCACTGCATTGTTAAATCAACCGCTTTCATTCTTCATGAAAAAGAATAATAATCGTAAATGTCAAGATTGTTTACAGTCTAGTTTATATCTGGTTGATGAAAATGTTGACGTGAATCGCAATTGCAGTAATGACGTCATCCGTATTGCAATAGCCTTTATATTATAAAAGTCGGATGAACTTGTCAAGTTGACTGTCAGTCGATCTCCATAAATAAGCCAACCATGCAATTCGCTTCCACAAAATTTTTTTCATCTCGCTTTGGGTTTCTTTGAGCTTTCAACGCACGTCAGTTACTGACATTTTCGTCGTTTGGAGATAACGAAAAAGTCGCAGCGTTCTTACTATTGACTGGGTAATCACAGCAACTTTTTCAAACTGCGATGACTTTTTCTTTTATCATTTTAACCTAAAGTTGAACTGGTTATCAGCAAGCGCATTACCTGCCGAGATTTAAACTCACGAAGTTCTTGCAGAACATTCATAAAAATTATAAGGCACGGATATAAGGCACGGATGTGTCTTTTTAATTTGAGAAAATTGAAAAAGTAGATGAAAGGCCAATTGGCTTAGAGTAAAAAATCCTTAACGATAACGAAAAAATTAATTAATTCAATACTGAATTTGAAAAAAGTATTTTTATTAACTAATAAAGAGCAACGGCGCTAATTTGTATGATAAAAAATGCGAATTAAAATGGCAAGTGTTTCAATTCACCTGGTTTGTGTTGGGCCCTTATGTAAATTTTTCCAACCAGAAAAATTCGTTTTGCAGCAGTGAAAGCACAGATCACGCATGGACGGATCGGGGGATTTGTGGTCTGACTGCACTTGTTACCTCATAAATAATTCAGATTTTTAGGTTTTTAACAGTTTGGCCTTTGATATTAAACTTTGTTGGCAGCTAAAATAGACAATAGTTTATATTTTTTCATTTGCTACAATTTTTAATAAAAATTTTCTACCAAACTTAAAATCAATTTTGAAAATTGACATTTTTATATTTTTGTATTTTACTGAATTAATATTAAATATTAGT
Organism: Henia vesuviana; assembly: GCA_034696185.1. NCBI lineage: Eukaryota > Metazoa > Arthropoda > Chilopoda > Geophilomorpha > Dignathodontidae > Henia > Henia vesuviana. The sequence continues at coordinate 4,497 of JAQFZU010000287.1, read as the reverse complement.
TTTGTAAGTTGGGATGTTGCTATCGGGTTTCATGATTCGACATTCAGACAGTAAAATTTGCATAATTTTCTCGTATTGTTGTTAGTGCCTATTATCGGCATTCACGAGTTTATAGACAGATTTATGAATCTGATTTTCCCATCTTTACTTGAAGGACTTGAAGAGAAACGCTTGAGCGACACACGAATCTCTCCTTTAGCTTACAAAATGTTTTTTTGAAATTTAGCCAAACAAACGCTAACTTCGTCTACGTTTCTCATTGAGTGAATTTAACTAGTCCCTGCGGATTGTAATCATTCGCGTGTTTAGTGAAATAGAAGACCAGAAACAAACTCATTTCTGTTTTGTAAATGATGTTGAAGTCTTTTTCAACAAATCTCTACTTTTTAATTGAAGGCCGCGCGGAGGAAAAGGTTGCAAAATTGCATTACAATGCACAGCTCAATGAACACCAATTTCGTTTGGAATGGGAAAATTCGAGTTAATTCTTTACTAAAAGTATTTAAAGTAGTCTGCACCCAATTTAAATTAGAAATGTACACTCTTAGAAAATTTAAGCTTGGCTGACATCTATTAAGGTTGTTAAGTTGTATTAAGTTGTATTTAAGTGTATTTAGCACAGCTGACATCTGTATGGGTGTCAGCCAGGCTTCAATTTTCTAAGAGTGTAAATGTACTAGAACTTTAAAATTTATATGTTTAATTAATATTGCCAATATATTCTACTTGACAATCAATTTGATGAAAATTGAATTTTGTTGCTCCTCACTTGACCTGGCCTCTGAAAATGTATTATGCGATAACACGAGCAGGGCAATCAAAGAAAATTCATTAATGTCATTATTAAAATGCGGGCTTCGTCGCAAACTGTGGTTATAACCATCGACGACCTTGTGGACTTAACCCCGAGTTCCATAAGCGCCTCAAGCAAACTTTAATTTTTCATTTTACTGATTAATCTAATTATGTACGCTTGTTTTCTCTTCTTTTCTCTCACCGGAGTTCTTCAAAATCTGTTCGAATAAGCGGCTTGTCAATTTACACCGCATCTCAAAGTTCCGCCTTTTCTCACATGATGACGCTATGTACTGAACCCAAAAATAAATATGTAGATAATTTATGTTTTGCTAACCGTAAAAATAAAGTAATGGCCAGTATGAAAAGCAAGGTTCCCGGTGTTGATACTGCGGCATCAATTGACATTTCGAGGTTGGGTGGACGAAACTGTTAAAGCACGAACCGAATTCTTTTATTACTGCTTCACTGATTCAATCACTCTGAGACCAACGCAATACTGTCGATACGATACGAAACTTAATTACTGAGATTAATAATTAATTAATTAATTTTTAACGATATAAGAATCTAAATTAAAATTAATTAAATAATTAAAATTATTTTAAAACCGTGAATGGAGTCTCTGAATTTTTGATACTTTTTATTTTTTCTTGAAAATAATTTATAAAGAGAGAGGACTTTTTATACTTTTTTTTTTCTTGTATAGTTACAATTTTCTTTTCCTTTATTTTTATATCATTTTATGTTATGTCTGGTTTCTTTCCACTCTCCCATTTTTATTATTGCAACTCCATTGGTTAGAAAATATTTAAGCTCTAGAGCTTACTCAGTTGGAAGATGTTGTTTTCGCTTTAAGTATCGGTTTAAATAAAAATAAAAAATTCGATTTAATGAAAAAAATAAATATATTAGATGTTAGGGAAAAAAAATTTAATATTTATTAAGTTCAATTTACTTTGGACTTTATAACTTCTCATTGTAACGAAAAAATCCATTTTGAGCCATTTTTTAACATTGAAAAAAATGTATTTATTTTAACTCGTGTTTTTTCACTCTTTCTTCAATCTTTCACCAAATCGATTACAACATTGTTTCTCATTGGTGCGCTACCGCGTGCCCCGGAAGTGATGAAATGCTCGCCACCTCTAGCATCACGTATTCAATCATCTGCGCGCAAAATTTCGCTCTTCGGTCTTTGAGCTGATGCGTGAGTCTCAATTTCTGCAAATTTCTCCATTTTCTTGCCACGTTCGTGTTGAATGGCCAACGTGACTAGGAAAGATGAACTGGGGATGACATTGCGAGTTCTCGATTGGGGACCAGAGGCTCGTGCAGCACTGCCTTTCCGCCGTTTTAGCCAAGACGATATCACGATAGGATATGGTGGGTTCCGCATCAACGAAAAACGTTTCTCCATGCAACTGTGTGGTAAAGCATTAAATCCGTATCCCAGGCCCATTCCAGCCGTCCTTTCTTCTGTTCCTCGGAAAAAGCGCAATTCAGTTGTTCCAGATGTGAGCACCGTCGAGACCACGTGCAGCAGTCGCAAGGGAGATGTGAGACCGGCACATGATGTTCATCACCGACGAATTGTTATCGTGTTGCTCACCATCGCCTTGGGTTTTATATTCATCAGTTTCTTATTAGTGACTGTGTCGCTTCGATTGTCACCACACATTGATGAAATGGGTGAGTTTGTGTTCGAAATAATCTTATGTTTATTTGTTGTTTTTTAAATTCATCTATTACCAATGAGTATTTGATTGATTTCACTCTGATGACATGTGAGATATAACACGGTTCGGCCATTTTTATTACCTCGAGACTTGGTAAGATTTAATTCGGTTTTCTCCTTTCTTGTTTGGGATAAACAGCGTCAACTGAGGTTTCGCTTGAGATATAAACCATTCGCATAAAATATGCTTGAATGATAATCAACTTCTAAAAAATTCACTTTTTATCGTTGGTTACTATTTGTATTGAAATATGTTTGAAAATAGAATGTTCTCATGTTTCTATTTTTAGAATCATCATCGTATTGATGGTTAAAGAGACAATCAATAAAAGAGCGAAAACAAGGTCGGCTAATCTAATTTATTAATTTTGCAAATTAAATTCATGCAAATACAATGCAGACTTCATTTTACTCTGTTTTTAAAGTAAAAAGTGCTTGTGAAATTTTTCTATTTTATTACAAATTCGTTGGTTAAATAAATACCAGAGATTTGTTTTATAAATTTTTAAATGCTAATTGTTTATGTAATTTCTAATTTCATAACATCTTATGGAATAGCGGTTTTAATCTCCTTAAAGTAAAATTTTCTGCAGCAGCAGTTCATGACATCCCTGTTAATAAACGAAAGCCCCCAACAGATCAATTTCAAAATTTATTCCATTATATTCTTTGTAAAAAATGAAAGTTTTCTTCTTTTAAAAAATTTAATGTAAATAAATATTCATTAAATGCAAACTTGTCATACTCACATTCAATTTATTAAAAATGTATGAATGCGAGCTACCTAATTTTTGTCATGTCTCATAGAGTAAAACAAGATCTAATTAACTCTAAAAATTTCACTACAAATTTCAGAAATTCTGACTGCATTCATTAAATGTTTATTTAAAATGAGAGTTTAGAAATATCAAATTAACTCTACTTTTAGTATTCCATACTAAGTTACCAATGAAATATCCCTCTGAATGATAAAAAAATAAAAACAATCGGGGTGTTTTAGCAAATTGAGAACTCATAGCAATGATAGTTTTACCTCCAGTTGCAGCAATGGTCGAATCTCCTTCGTATGTAACGCCTTGCATCGTCGATTAGGACAAGCCCAAGAGGGAAATCAATGGGGGTATGTTCTCAACTTAAGAAATGTCTTCACTTACTAGTTTGCCGCCCTGATATAAGAGAAAAGCGAAGACAAAGACACAATCTTAGAGAGCGCAGAAACGTGTCTGATTAGAATCACATTGATCAGCCGAATCCATCAATCGATGGCCTATTTTAAATAAGAGACCACTTTTTAAATATAAAATTTAAATGCTAAATTAAGTTCAGTAAATAAAATCTGAAAATACAAATTTGATGCACATCGTTTGTAAAAGGCAGATTTGTGTTAAGATTTTACTGTAAGTGACCGATTTATTATTTACACAGGCGATTAACATCCCGCTTGTTGTTTTATGTACACATTGGTTTGTGTGGAATTTGATTCACAGAAAGCATTTACTTTCATCCAACGAATTTGCAGTATGAAAATATTTATTCGGGCGCCAGTCTCGATGTACTGTGCTCAGATTCCATTAGAAAAACTCACCGTAATAAATATTTAATAATTAATCAATTTCCATTTAATACCAGTGCTTAAATAAATGCCAACTCTTTCATTAATGCATTGATTAATGGAGATGAATTTGTTTGAGCTAACGAGATTCTTAAATCTTATTCTACACTTTTTCATCGACCCATGTTCAACCGTTGAATAAGACGAAGGATCAGTGCAGTGCAGCCATCTACAATCAAAAGTGAAAAAGAAACAAATTTTAGAATTAAAACTTTAAATTTAATATGTATGATGCCATCAATTTTTATTCAAATCCATTATATTACTTAAACTACTTAGTGAGGATGCGCAACCATTTTCTTATCTCCTTATCTCTTTAACTCCTTATATTATGGCTCATAATATAAGGATA
>JAQFZU010000286.1:0-33603 GCA_034696185.1 Henia vesuviana | reverse complement strand
TTTATCTTAATACGAATGAGCGCGATAAAAGGAAGTTGGATACGATTATGACGATGAATATGCAGGAAGAAACAAGACCGTTTCCTGTATTCTAATGTTTGCAGACGTTTTAAGAATCATTTTGTTGATTTGCCGATATAAATCGCAACGTATTAGTCGAATCGTTTCTTTTTTTTTCTCGTTTTACTTGAGAAGATTTGACCAGGAAATGTTTTCTTTATCTGACCTCTGAAAATTCTCACAGTATTCTGCCCTTGAAAATGAATGAAATTTTGTTCCGCTTTAATGCTTACTTGCTCGTCAATTTTCACTTGACAGCTATAAAATAGTAATTTAAAGTTTCGAATTTTATCCACATTTTTGCTTTTTAAAAGAAAAAAATGTGGCGAGCAAAATATCGAGCACGACGAAACGAGGAAAATTCAACAGCAAATCTGACCATTGATACATTTTATGTGGACAACATAATCCGATTACGTTCACTTAAATCAGATTATCCTTAGCTAAAAGAAAATTGTCGATACTCTAGACAAATAGATGGAAGAGCTGCATTAGGTTAGGACGTTTGTCTTTTAGCATAACGTGAAATACTATAATCCTCAAGTTTTAGCCGAAATGATACGTTCGGTTTTAATGAAAGCAGGTGCGGATCGATATTAAATTATTTTTAGAACAAATTTTGCAAAACTTTATTTTTCTATTTAAAAATTATTCGCTTTGCAATTGGGCTTTTTTTACTCTTTCGACCTGTTTGATTATGCAATTGCGAAGAAAAAATTTTTTAACTTTGTAACCGAACTATTGAAGTTCCTGCTATTCCGAAAATTGCGAAGGTGCAATCGTCTTTTTTAAATTCAAATATTTGACACGCTTTACAAATGATAAAGAAAGAAAATATCCAGACAATCGACTCGGAATTTTTCACTTTTTCTTTTTGTGCATTTTGTCAAATTAACGGTCTAATGGAATCGCAAGTGGTCATCAACCTGTAAAATAATGCTCGTGGCTAAAGATGGAAAGTAAATATTAAAAAAAAACATTTGATTACGACAGTTAACCCGTAAACCTGACCTTAAGATATGACTGCATTCCAGCGTTGCTATAAGGAAATAAAGCTTTTTTTAAACAAGAATAAAACGAAGAAATTTGATTGATTTAAAATACGCGACGGGTTACCATAATTTCTAGTAATTTTCGAACTGTAACTTGCAAGAATTAAAAGTGCGATAGTAACAAAGGTCGAATGTTAGGTGTAACTGAAGGTGGAAAAATTCTATTTTATAAGACAACAATACGCATCTCGTGTCGAATTACTAGACTTATGACGCAACAATAATCTTGTTTCAATTAATTAAATAACTCTTGCTCTTGTCAGTAACTTGCTCCGACTTATTTTTACTAATTTCGAATGTTTTGCTGTAGCATTCCAAAAAAAAGATTTGAGAGGTGTAAGTATTTATAAAAATGGGATTTTGGTCGATGCAGTTATTTTTTACTTTTTTACAAGTAAATGTAATTGTGGATGATAATTAGCGGTTTGGCCCTGACAGATTTAATGCATTTCGTATTCAAATGTGGTAGAAAATAGATGCAATACAACCTTCGAAATAGAATTTGTACAGGTTTATTTACTTAGCAGTAAAAACACACTATAAAATAAAATAGTGAGGTTTTGATTTTTATTTTGTCAAGTGTTTTTCATATTTGTTTTCGTCGTGATTCAGATTTAAATATCCGAGACGAACAGCTACGATAGGGAAAACGAGAATCGGATTTTGCAATAATTTCGTGTTGTAAACTAATTTTCCACTCGGATCTGGTCGTAACAGTATCGCGCCAACCAGTATCGTTGTTTACGTAATATTTTTATGAGACCACTTTTCCTTCGAACTTGTCAGTTTGCATGTTGGTATCCCATCATTCTCATCGTGACTTTATTCCTTCTCGTTACACTGCCTCTTAGTGTTGCATTGCTTTGTGGGATATGATTCACTCGATTTTTTTTTTCGATTCGATTCGTCGCCACTTGTTTAGCGATGTGAGTTTGCCACATAACGTTCAAGCTGCCGGTGGGTAAAATTTATCCGTAATATTTTAATATATATAATTACGATGGTTTTTGGAATGAGTTTGGAAGGACGATGTTCGGTTGGAAAAAATTAAATTGTCCGTTTATTGCGCTAAAATGGATTAATTGAAAAGTGAATCATTTTTTTAGTCGAGAATGTGCAGGTACAATGATATGTTTTTTTTATAAATTTGGTCGTTAAAATTTTTCTAGACCATTGATAAAGTAGAAAACACTCGATTTATTCGAAAGAAGGAATTGAAAAACTAATTTGATTCTAATTTCGAATAAACGTTTTTTTCTATTTTTAGATGAAGAACAGCCATTTAAGTACAATTCGACGAAAGATGTGAAAACAGTACGCGTTAAGGTCGAACCTGATTCGGCAGTAGATGTAGACGATATTTCGAGCTTGGACGGAGCCGATGGAAGTACTGTTCTGTCGTCCCCTAATGGAGAAGGGGATAAAAGGGAGCGATCGTGGTCTCCGCCACCAAAACTCAAATTCGAAAGCAGCAGAATTCTCTATTCGACACCGCAACCTACTACCGCATCGGCATTGACTTCCGACAGCGGAATGGGGGATTCGTACGAAGTGGAGGAGAGCAAATGGCAATACGTTGGCCCGAATAAAACGACTATCGAAAAAGAAACTTTGCTGCCATCTGTTAAAATGCTAAGAAGTCAATTCGAGAAGCCATCGTCCACTTGCACGACATTTCCGAGGAATTATGCGGCAACCAAATTGTCAGACTGCGCCGGTTCGCGACATCCCAACTGCAAGTTCGTTAGTGGACCTATACGGAGATCGAAATCTGTAGCCGCAGAACGCGATCAAACCATTCCCGAATTACTGGACAGCTTAAATACGAGCAACAGTAAAAGCGAATCTTTCATCAGCAGTACTTTGCCCACCAAATTTCGAAATTCCAGTTCCTGGAGCAATGGAACTTCGGTACTTCGCACTGCCAAACCGATTTTTTCCGCAGATCAACCGCCAGATCGCCCGATTCCTTCGATCATCGCTCAATTCGGCAACGTCGAGCGCGTACGCGTGCAGTCTTCGGCTTCTTGCCGGTGGGATCCGGTATGTCGTCAAATTATCTAATTTTAGAAATTGCAAATCGTTTTTTTTTCTGACTGAAAAACTACGAATTTCGTTCGCAGACGCCACTGCTCGAAGAGTTATACCAAATACAATCGCCACAACCCATTCACGAAGCCGAAACGGCATGTTTTTCGAATATCGAAGGATACTTGGATAAATTACCTTCTGGTAGACGAAAAGCCACTTTTTGGAATGCCTGGAAACGAAGATACTTTCGATTAAAAGATGGTTATCTTTATTATTATCAAGTAAATAAAAAAAATTTTTGATTTGCAACATTTTCTTTAAAACATCTTTTTTTCTTAGAATCATTCGGCCGAGAAACCAAGTCTCATTCTTAATTTGATGGGTGGACACATCGATTCGATGGATTCGGCAATGTTAGGTGTAGACGATGGGGTATAATTCTAATTTTTCAGTTTGTGCCTTACGCGTGTAAAATTTCTTAACGGTCGATTTTCTTTTTCTTATTTCTTGATTAGAGTAACTTGGATATCACTATTGATGATGGGGTAACTAACACTCGTTTTAATTTCTGGGTTTTTGTATATTTAATCAAACTAATGTTGGTATTAAAACTGTCCTTGTTGTCTGGATGAAAGTTTTATTTAAAAAAAAAATTATTTGTTTGACGATTATTAGTAAAATTAAAATTTCGAATAGAATAAAAATTTCATTCAGATTGGTACGAATCTTTGTCAGTAAGTTTATGGTTTACGGTTAATACACTCTTTTTGTTTGATTTGAAAAAATGTTAATAAAATTTTGAATGCTAGAAAGGTCATTACGTTGTGGTCCGCTGCAGCAGTAAAAATGAAATGGAATATTGGAAATCGGCATTGAATACGCACGTTGTGGAGAAATTCAATCTCACTTACGCTCAGCCTGTTCCTGCTTATCCACAGTTTTACGAGGTAAGTTTTCACTTTTATAATTCTTAAAAGTTTAATTATAATTCGTTAAATGGTTTTTTTTTCCGTAGGACGTTTTAATCATCGACTTGGGCAGTTCTTCGGTGCGAGCAGGAATTTTATGTAACCAACGTAAGTTATTTGCTAAAAAAATTGTTTTAATAGAATGTGTTTTTGAAGTTGATTTACATGCATATTAAGTCGAACGTTATTTGTACGATTTATGTTAATCGAAACGGTTAATAGCACGATTTTAATTGTTTAATTTTAGCTACGCTACCGCAAATCTTTTTCCCAACCGTGTCATCGATTGATCGCGAATCGGCGCTCAGAATCTACGGGATCGAAGCGCTTTCTCCCACTCACAAAACAAGTGGCACAATTTCTTTTCCCTTACGTCCATCAACAAAGATGACTAGGGTTCGTAACGGCAAGAAAGAAAAATTGGCAATTAATCGTATCTTATTTGAAATAGTTTTCAGTCGACTTTAATGCAGTTGTAGGATTGCTTCGAAAAGTATTTAGCCAACTCAACATCGATCCATCCGAATTTCAAATCCAGTTAAGTTTACCGCGAACCTTTACCGTACAAACGCAAACCGAAGTGCTGCGAATTCTGTTTGACGATTTTCATGTTCGATCCGTAAATCTAACTTCTCAAACTGTGCTGTCTTTGCTGTCGTATAATACTTCGTCCGGTATAGTAGTCGATGTTGGTGAACGTCTGGATGTTATCCCTATTATTGATGGTAAGTTCAGATTAATTGCGAAAACATTAGGCGCACCGTTTTTAAATCCACGTTTACTTCCGTTAGGTTATATAGTCGAAGCTGGAGTTTCGCGCATTCCGTACGGTGGTGTGCACGTAATGGACCATTTACAATACTTTTTGATTCAGCGTCATTACAATCTCGTGTCTGAAGTTGATTCGTATTTAGTTCGTTACGTATTAGAAAATGTAAGTATTTTTTCTAGCGAGAAAAAAAAACATTTTTCATTTATTTTATTTTCCAGTTGTGTTATTGTGCCGAAAATTATCACGACGAACTTGAAAAATTTTACGACGATCCGGAGAGCTTTGAATCTGCGTGCGACGTAAAATTTTTAAACAGTGATATCCCATGGACGTAAGAATACGATTTCTATAATTTTCACTAAGTTTAATCGGTGCTAAACAATTCTAGTGAAGTTTATATTTTTTATATTTTTTTTGTATTATTATCATCAAACTCGTATCGATTTTTGTCAAGTTATTTGTCTTTTTCGTGGTTCTATGGTAATGTTTTCACTCGACCGTTTGAATTGCAGGGAAATAGTGCTGGACAATGGGCGCTTTCAGGCGTGCGAGGGACTGTTTAATCCCGATGCATGGGGATTGGATCATCCTGGCGTGCACAAATTAGTTCATCGAGCCATTCAAGAATGTAGTGTAGACATTCGTAAAGAAATGACAAGGTATTCGACGGTCATCTTCACTTATTGCAATTGTGGATAAATACTTTTTCTACCATTTCATTAAATGTGCATTTTTTCTTATTTATTTTCAGGAGCATTTATTTGAGTGGCGGCCTAACACTACTGCCTGGATTTGCCTCTCGACTCGAATCCGAGGTGAACAGCTTAACTCCTCCCTCGCTCGTACCAAAAGTAAACGAACGGTATTGATAAATAGCGACTCGATTAAGCGATCGTATCTTTTTACAGGTCCATGCCAGCCCTTACCGTTATCATTCCGCGTATTTAGGCGCTTGTATTCTAGCTTCGTCTCCGAGTTTTCAAGAAGCAAAAATTACTTACGACGATTGGAAACAAAATGGTGCTCAGTCTTTACGAAAGTGGCATTTATAATGCGTTGTAACGCTGCATTCTTGGTCTCTACAAAAGTGGTATTGGAAATGCGATTTTAGTAGGGATTGACTAAATGGGACCAATTTTTAAGTGATGTCGTTGAGAGTTACGAGAGAATGCGTTGTGCATAAGTTGCCAGCTTTCATTTTTGTTTTTACAGTATTTTCTAATAGTAAGAATATTCTTACTCAAATGTGAATTTAATCCTTGTTGATGTTACCAAATGTGTCGATATAATAATTATAATTTTGTAAGTAAATTGGCCAATTGACCGACTCGATGCAAGAAGTCACTTTAAAATTGTAGATAATTTCAACTATTGCCACTTTCTCCCATCTGTAGGATATAATATTTCTCTCATTTATGTAATCATTCAATATTTAATAATTGTTAAGCATTAATCTACTGTAAATCCAGAGCATACATTAAAACCTGTCTTATCTTCAGACACATGCAGAATTCCAGAAATCCATCTTTGTTATGTAACGAGTTATGTATTTCTCGGCAGACTCTTGCCGAGAAATGACTAGTGTTTGCGGAATGAGAAATGAAAAACTTTTCACTTTGGTAATTATTTTAATACAGATCAAGAATTTTTCATTTGTTTTAGATGGTCAGTTATTGTCGTCAAAATCAATTACAAACAATATAAGAAAATAACAATAACAAATTTAATTACAAAAATCTGTACTCGCCTCTAAATTAACAACGTTAATTAAAGAGACTATAATTTAGTAATATAATGTAATACGGATAGCAAACAAGTTTAAATACTACTGCGGATGTAAATTGGCAAAAAAAATTAATTATTTTCGCTTTTCGTAGCTTCGAAATAGGACGGTGGAGGTGGGAAATTAGAATAGGCTGCAGCATAAGGAGTACTGTTGTTCACGTACGTGGTATTGGACATAACTTCTGGATATGCTGGCAGGTCACTTTTGTAATTCGAAGTTTCTGTTGTGTAACCAGTAGCTTCTGGATCTCGAGATTGACTCAATAAAGTTTGGTTATTCGTACTTATCTAAATCGATTAATAAATTCATTCAAAACCGAAAAAATGGTGGGAAAAGCTCAGTAAACACGGATTACCGTTGCAGGATACACCGAAGGTTGTTGTAGGGAAATATAGTAAGAATGAACAACGATATATAAATAGCCCTGAAAGGGGGAAAAAACAAATTGGATTAAAAGGTCCTCGTGTTTGATATTCTCACCATAATTGCAAGTTCGATGATAACGCGCGCAAACACTACTGGATCGAGTAGCTGAATTTGAAAATGAAAATTTTAAAATTATTTACAATAAATTCGAATTGTTACTCACTCCTGACGAAATGTTGAAAAACACGCTTATAATTATGAGTACGCAGGAAATTGCAGTGCACACCAACCAAGGGACTAAATAATTGCGACGGCGCTGGACAGAAATTAAAACCGAGTTAAAACTCCAAGGTTAAACGTATAAACATTTAATTATACTCACTAAAGATACACCGACGAAAATCAATACAGACAACAACAAATAAATTGCGCCAATGATGACATAGCCCCAGCCAAAAGTGCGATAAACTGAAAATTCGAAGAAAAGTAATAAAAAAATTTTATCCACTTTTAGTTACTTACCACTTTTCAATTGATTTTGGTCGTATTTTTCTAAAACTCCGATCGAATCGTGTACAATATTACCGTCTTGCAATTCTCTCCATTTGCGCAGTAGTGTTCCACCTCTAATTAACGTTACTACCGATTCGATCTGTAATAAAGAAGAAAAAATATTCCTGCTAAACTATTGGCAAATTTTAGATTTAATAAGTTATTAAAAAGCGGGTAAAAAAAGACGGTATTAAGGTATTACCGCACTGTACACTCCTGCTCCGACCGTACCCTGGGCTAACGAACAACAACAACAAGAATTGATCGTACCCATTAAGAAATCGTAGTTGTGTCACTAAAAAATGCCAACGATAAACTCTGATAATCAGGATGGATGATCAGGATAATGTGGTGATTTTTTTTCACTTTTCACTTTTCACATGAGAGGGGAAATCAGGCAATATATTTGCCTTGCTAGGAAAAGGATAGGAAAAGGTGAGGCTTTATGACGTCATTAGTTGTAAACAGGTTCGAAACCACGGTGTAGAAACACAAGAACGGTGACGTTCCAGCCGAGATGTTATTGATTGATATGTTTTTTACTTTACGAGAACGAAGCGAACGAATGATCTCACTATGGTAGTGTCGTTTGACATTTTACTTTCGACAATTTGTTTTTCACACCAAACCAATCAATGACGAGGCGCTCGTGTGAAAAATTAAGTCTCCAACTTTGATTTCTATTTTTAAGCATGTGAAAAAAAAATATTTATTCATAAAAAAATAAGAAAAAACAACTGAACAATATATTTCATTCGGTTTGTTGTTATTTATTCGCGTTAATCGATTTTCGACCGTCTGGTGCCATCTGTTGATAAGCGGGTTTAAAAATAAAAGTTTTGCAATTGGTTTTCGCTTTCTGTTAAAGTCAATTGAATTTTTATCGATTTTTATTTCCTCCATTTGTCCTAATTTATCTTATCTATCTTTGAAATAGTTATTATTTTGCGTGTACAATAGCTGTTGTAATACACGATTATTTACAAGTTTTATCGTACAAAACGGATAGTTTATGACGTCACTACTAAATCGTGTTCTAGGTCTTTTTCAGTAACTTTGTGGTCGGGGATTTGTGCGTCGCAGCCCAGCCATCTTCTCCTTTCTTATGTCTGTTCGAAGCGGTAACAGGGAGGGACGAAGAATGAATCCTCATGTTGTTCCTCCTAGTCAACACACGTTATTCATGCGGGGTTTTCATCCCAATACCGAAATGAATAAAATAAGGTTAGTAGAGTCAGATTTGAATTTCGGGCCTTATAATAAGTATCAAAGTTTAAGCCTAATTTGCAGTTTCCAAGTGCACGAGACAATGTTTAAAAAGTGTATTTTAAATTTTCGAATTTTAACTTACATGTAAATGCAAAGTGCGCAGCATTAAATGTAAGAAATACAGTTTTAACCCCTGACATTGATTATCGGTGCTTTTAATAACCATGGTAACGCATTAATAATAAAAGTAAAGTATTTAAATGAAATTTCTTTTTTCAGAGACTTTTTCACCAAAGAAGGTGGCAAATGTTCGTTCGATTTTTTCAAAGTGTCTCAAGACGGTACGAGGCTATTTGTTGCTTTGAGATTCGAAAGCAAAGATGTGGCCAAGGAAATTTTAAGCAGGTGAAAGTTGTTTATTTCTGTCGAAACGATTAAACGAACTTAAAAATATCAAATGCAAAAACAAGAAAAATTTCTAATAAATTTTCGATACTTGCAGATTAAACATTTGCCATAAAAAGTTATAAAATTTATAAATTCAAACTTTTTTAATTACTCTAAACGTGAGACTCGTTTTAAAAGTTTGTTAAATTAATTTATATTATATTTTATTTTATTTTATTTCAATACATATTTCATTTTTGATTTAAAAATTTTCAGATATGATAACGCTACAGTGATTGGGTCGAAAATTACCATTACATGGTTTAAGGATTTAAGAAGAGCAAGACTTAAAGGCAGTTATGGAACAATTTTTTTTATTCTGAAAAATACAACATTTGATCTCAATTTTCAATTTTCAATTTTAAATTTAGCCATGCAACACGGCCAACGCTGGAACAACTTTTACGGCCACATGAAAAATGGTTATGGTCGTGGTGGATACATGCACAACAAGTTTGGGAATCGTATGAAAAGCACCGTTTGGAGACAACAGGGAAAAGTATGTTAATCGGCATATATTAAAGAGTAAAACTGATATCGTTTTGCACAGGGTTTTCACGACGAACATCGACGAAGTTCGAGTTCCAGTCGAAGTTACAGCAGAAGTCGAAGCAGGAGCCGAAGCAAGAGTAGAAGCAGGTCGCGCAGTCGCAGTTGGACGCGTTCTCGAAGCCACGAACGTAGCCTATCGCCGAGACATTATCGCAGTCGAAGTAGTTCCAGCAGCCGTGCCAGTGGCAGGTAAATCGAGCGACACACTCGTTTTTAAGCATAATTTGAATTTACACGTTTCGGTACAATTTAATTGTGATTTGTTAAATTAGAATTAAACAAGATCGTCCAAGACTTAAATGATATCTAAAATGGGAAAAACGAAACTATATATAAATATAGGTCAAACTTGACGATATGGTGAACTGAAATTTCTTGCTCGGTTGGCTACTATTCATAAATATCGCTATTACAAATGTGAAACAGTTATATTTAACAAGTATAAACAGAGGACGCTTTCTCGATGTCTTGTTTTTGTAACTGCTGAGAAAGTGGCAAAAAATGATATTTTTTCTGCCACTTTGTCAGTGATATAATAGAGGGATTCTTTTTACTTTTAGGAAAAGGCTGAGACCGCATTATATCTCTTACAGGATTTATCTAACAGATTTCTTTTTATTTTAACTCTGCTAGATCTGAATAACGAAAATATTTTGTTCGTTTTAGTGATCGACTGAAGAAACGTGCCTGGAAGCACGATACTAGTCAAAAGAATGAGCAGTATGGACCTGAATTGGCCGAAAAAAGTGAAGATGTGGTGATGAAAGAAAATATTGTGACGACCGAAGAAGTAAAGAAAGAGGAAAATTGGCAACTTAAAAAAACCGACATCGCACCGCCCGATGTCCCTGCTCCTAGGAGTCCAACCAGTAGTCAGGAAAGACCAGCGAGTCGTTCCGATTCTCACAGTCGCAGCACTTCTGCCAGCAGTCATGGCAAAGAGAGGAAAAAGAAAAAGAAGAAACATCATCGATCGAAGCATCGAAGGCACAGACGTCGTCACAGGCATCAAAAGGATTCTACCGACGAGGAAGGACAGGTAGGGTCGAGAGAAATCGTTTCTGTTCGTCGCTAAAATCAATTCTTTCGACGTGTGTGCTGCCCTTAGTGCTGCAGATCACAAAACAGTATTGTTTGACATTGATTTGAATAAACCTAATTAAATTTTCGTTATCAGTTTGGTGTGCAATTTGTTTGTCGTACAAATAGGAATTTTAAAAACGTAACGGGCAAATTCCATTGAGTTTTTAATGCTTTGTTTTTGATCAAACGGTGGAATTGAGTTAATGCGAAAAATGAATATTGGTGTCTACGAGCTTGAATATCGACAAAGTTGAGTAGTTGAATGTATAAAGCTCTTTTCGCTTTAACTAATTTCCATCGTTTATTATTTCCATAAAAGGCTTTTGCACGATTCAATTATTTGTATCGAGAAATCGTAGACCGAATTTTCGGAAAGTTAGCACAAAAAAGATGGTATATATTATCAGTCACCTTCGTGGTGTTGGTTGATCAGTTGTAATCCCTGCACGTAGTTTTGCAACTTCTGAGTGCAACTACATGTACTTTGATGGTACTTTGATACTACAGAAATTGTTTATTTGTTAGTTAAGCGATTATGAAGAAGGTGAGCGCAGTCCTACACCCGATCATCGTCGGTATCGCAAAAGACGTCGGCAAACCAGTTCTTCATCTCAGGATAGCCAAGCGAATAAAAGCAAAAAAAGCGAACCTGACAAAGGCTCCACAATGCAGGTCAATAACCTTGGCCTGAATATGACAGCATCCGATAGCAATCAAAAGCAACAAGACACAACTACTGTTGCAGACGTCCTCGTAGAATCTGATATACATTCGAATAAATCTTTACGATCGATGGATGCGCCGTCGCAGGTTTCTGATGGAATGTCACCATTGCGCGTATCCGAAGGCGACGAGGAGGTTCGCAACCGTCTTTGAATACTCGCAAAACATTTGAATTCTGATTTGTTTTCCAGGGAATTCCGAGCTTCAGTTTTCTTCGAGAGACAGCGAGTGTTCTTCAATCCAGTTCAAATCAGCAGGTTTCTGATATAAACGACACACAATTAAGGTAAAAAAAACTAACATTTTTTGTTTCGAAAGCAAGTTTTAGATCGAGAAATTGGGAACCACTTTGTTATTAAAAGTGAAGAGAACGAACAGATTCGGAGAGAAATTTCTAATTACATAACGTTGGCCTCGATTGTGATGCTTACTGTTTTTATACAAGCATTTAAATAATGTCTAATAATAGATGCAAAATTGGCGTTGTTCGGTTGAATTGGATTCGTTTAACTTTGTTTATTCTGTGAAGAAATAATACGATAAATAAATAAATCTATCTTTTTTTCTTCTTTTTTTTTATACGTAACAGTAAATTCAGCTTACAAGAGGAACTTGACAACGAGGACAGATTACTGACTGCGACTCGCGATTCGTTGCTGAAGGAAGTGCACGAATTGGCAGCTTCCGCCCAAAGTGTGGACGCAATACCAAAAACCATTACTCGTACAAAGATGCCGTCTGACGTTAAGGCTCTGCTAGATAAATTTAAAGCGACGATGAAACCTGCGGGTGCGTCCGATACCGATTTGTCGGTATCTAAACCGCCGTCAATTAATATACAACACCACTCGAGGAAAGAAGGGAAATCGCATGGTATGGATCTCATATCACATAGTGGAGCACAAGTAAAATCTCCTTCTGCACATTATGCGATACGCACGACAACGCACAATGAATCGCACGCTGAAGAAAATGATTATTATGATCCATCGGAGGCAAATTTAATGGATGATTCGGCAGACTTGAGTCAAGAGGGAGCTTCAGGTGATGGTCCTTATCGGGACAAAGGTAACCATCGAATACGAGTAAATGAATGATAAAAGCAAAGTTCTGGGTGTTGATCGGAGCAGTAGGTTTGACTAGAATCAACAAATCGCAAATTAAATAATAAGAAATTGTATTTAATTTGCGGTGATTTTAAATGTGGTTTTGTGGGAAATCGGCATTTAGAGCACTACAATTTGTTCACGTTTGTTTAATTTGTTTGCTGTTAGTTCTTCGGTTTTACTTCGAGCGTGTATCTTTTCCAGTTGATCCCAATTCGAATTTTATTGATTGATGAAACTGGAAAATTCGACTTGCGTATGATACACCACCTGTAAAACTAACGAACAAATTCTAATTGTGGCATGAATCGAAATATATATTTGTTTCCTTTTGAGGCTGATGGAATTAATGCATTAAATAGATAAATAAGATGTGATCATCGCCAGTAAAGGAATGTTTTATTTGTAATTATTTGTAATTATTATTATTATTTTCTAATTATTCAGATTTGAAGCGTACGGTTATGGGTGCACGACGTGCAATACGCACTGGAGGTTTATACCCCGAATCATCATCTGTTTCTTTACCAAAAGATAAAATCAACTTAATTAAACGTAAACGGGCAGAAATTGAAGCGGTAAGATAAGTTGTAACTTTGTAAGATAAGTAAAATAAAATTTGCTTACTTACGTAATTAATAAAATAGAAAATAGTTTAAGTGGGGCATTAACGAATCGGTTTTACTTTAGGCAAATGAAAGACTAATACATAAATGTGAATTAACATACATTTATAATTTAAATGATTATTTTTGACTTTATGACTTATGTTTAAACTAATGGTATTTATTTCCAGCCATTTATAAACTTTCCACATTTTTTATATCGAGTAATTGGATATTGGATACTATTATTAATGGATTTTGTGATGAAGCAAACATTTTTTTGAGCACAATTCTGCCCGACAGTACAATTTTGTTTCAGGTTACTGTTTAATTCGCGGGATGCTTTGTAATTTATATTAATTCTAAAAGATTATCATGTTGTTGTTATACTTACGTTGAGAAAATATTTTATTGATGTTTTATTGAAGAGGATTCTGAGGATTAGTGATTTAATATATCTAGGGGTAATGAAGGGGTAAGTGGTATTAATCCAACGACAAATAGGTCAATACGTTGAAATTTTTCTCTCATGTTCTATCGAATAGTTGAATCTAAGTAAAAATTGTACTAAAATTAGCAACACTCAAAACTATTCGATGGAACTGAAAATTGTGCAATTTTTTTTTAGGTTGCCTAAATAATTTTAGGGGCAAAATTATATATTACGTTTTTAGGCATAAATCATATATACTTGAGCTGATTGTTTTGGTTTTAAAACTTTTACTTTAAAGCTGTCGAGATTTAAATTGTTTCTTGTTTCTTTTTAGGCATATCGACAGGATTGTGAAACATTTGCTACTGTCGTCAAGATGTTGATTAGGTGAGATTTGCCCACGAATTGTGGATGGATTAATTTGAGTATTTAAGTGATTTATCAGTTCGGTTACTTAGGAAGTAGATATTAAAGTCACTTTAGTTGACCCGTGTTGTCCAACCGGTGTCTGAGTGGTGGTCTCGGCCCTCGAAGCAAATTGGCCAATTGATGCGGTTTAAAATACCATTCGAGTTAAATTTAGGATTCCTAAGAATTATCCTAATTGAACTCAAAAAAGTCAGTTTCAGCTATGTTATTTCGGTTCAAAAAGTAAAGGAGCCTCCGATTCAAAAGGTAAATTTACCAATAGCTTGTCCGTAAAGGTTGGACATCACTGGAATAGACCATCGGCAAATAGTACTGATAATCCACTAATATTGCAGCCAATTGCAGCCAACCCCTTTTGCGAAAGGATTTTCTAGTTTTAACATTTTCGTATCGAAAAAATTGTAGGAAAATGAAAATAGGAAAAGCGTAGGAGCTACTTTTAATTTCAAAGCACTTACAGTTAGTTAAAGCCTTTCAAATGGTCTGTTACACTCGCAAACTGGGTATCAAATTTTTACTCCGTTACCAGTAGCAAACTTGCAAACTTAATTTTCAGTTGGTTGATTAATGTGTTCTTTTTGTTTCTAGAAAAGATTCCAAGCTCGAAGGCCATATTCAACACAGTCTGCGACAAAATCTGTACGATATTGGCCAAATGTGTATCGACGAGTTAAAGCAGTTTGTCGAGGGAGTCGTTTCAGCTGATAAACTTTAAAATAATCATTCACTTTTTAGAATTTTTGGCATTTTTAGTCTAATTTTTAGTCTTATTCAAAATTCAAATGAGCCAGTGATTTTAATTTAGCTTTTTTTCTTCTTTTTTCTTTGCTGTAGAATGTATTTTAGATTCAATGCCCAACTAATCTGTTTTAAATAATTGTAAGAATATCTGTAACTTGTACACATATATTGTACTTATGCATTAAAATAACGATTGCATTTGATTTTGAGTATGTATTTATAACACTAATCGTTACAAAAAAGACCTTGGAAGATTTTTTATTCTCGTAAAAATTGTTGAAATACTATTAAAATACTATTAAAATCATAAACTCCCAACTCTATCGTTGCGGCTGTTGATGTTTGCCGATACGTTAATGGGAGGTGGTATCGAACGCTGCACACGATATTTTAACCAATAATATCTAGCATCACGAATAAAAATTGGGCATATGCAAATTGCTGTTAATAACATCTGCAATACAAGTGTGAAAGGGTTAATGTTCCTTAATCGCAAACAACTTGTCAGAAAATCCTACCATTATTATGAATAAATAAAACACATATCTCCACTCCAATTGTGATACTTTTGGAACGATTAGCTGAGAAAGAGAATTAGCTTTTTCAAACTTGCACGGATTAGAATTTGAATTTTACCATTCCAAAAGCTGCTCCCAGACTGCCCGTACCATCTATTATTCCAGTAACCGTAGCCAATGCTTTGCTATTTCCTCTGAGTATAGGTTGACGACCGAGATCGGCTGCCACAGCCGTGCTGACGATATTTGCAGCTCCATTAACAAACACGCCAACTAATGCCATTAATATAGCATTCGTACTTTTGTTGGCTGGTGATTCTGTTGCGATATACAAAAAATATATAAAAAAACCATCGGTTTTCTGGCAGGATTTGGCTTTGTTTAATATCTTACCACTATATAAAAATAATGTAATGGGAGATATGATTAACATTATCATGACGGTCGGTGTTCGTCTCTTCATGTTGTCCTGTGGTAGAAAAAACAATGCTTTTTAAAACTATATAAAGGCTGGTTTGAGAATTCGATGCAATTACCGATATATATCCACTAATGATTGCACCTACTATGCCCCCGACATCATACCACGTGGATAACTGATCAGCTGCTGCTTGGTCCCATTTAAAATTGATGCTTAAGTAGTAGGGAAGCCAGAAGAAAAAAGAATAATTTACCATTTTCAAACAAGCGTAGGCTAAGGAATACTGAAAAATAATCGAGTAGAGTCGAGCTATTTAATCCTAACGATACGGATTACTTACTGCGAATACCCCTGGTAAACGTACTGCCTTCCATAAAGTAAGTGGTTCTTCTTTTGCCGGCGTTATGAGTGGATTCTCTAAACCTGGTTCGTAATATTCAGTAAGTAAAGGTTCTGAAACAATAGGTGCCATAACTGTCACCAATCAGAAAAGTGAGAGAAAATGCAATTACTCACCAGTTGCATCCGAAATGACTTGTTCGGTTTCGTCTTCTTCCTCATCGGCAAGTGGAAGACCTAGATTTGATTTCATCTGTTCGATTTTCGTTCGTAGCAAGTATTAAAAACACTCGTTTCTTACCTAATTCTCTGGGTGATGTGATTAAACAAAAAAAAATAACGATTCCACCTGCGAAAAGTAAGCATGCAGGAACAAAAAAGGCCCACTAGAAATTCATAATTTTTAGGTTGGCGTTTTGTGTGTGCGATACAAATCACGAATCGACCGAAAAAGTCTCGTTTTCATCGATTCGTGTATTGTGTTTAATTACTTGATAGCCATAAATTAAAACTCCAGCAACTAAGTAGGAGCCAATGATGTTACCAACTGATGTACACGCACCCCACACTCCAAACACGACCCCTCGGCTTCCGAGTAAAATGAAATCAAAAAGTAAGATCGTAAAGAACGAATTTTTCTAATAACGAGTAAAAGTTATTCACTTTTTTTTACCGAACCAATTCCCCACAACTGCAACAGTTATGGGCCATCCCGTAGATTGAAACAATCCGTTTAGCAGCCAGAAAGCAACGTAGTAATACACACTGTATATATTCAGCCATTCACTTAATGTTCCAAAAATAAAAAGCTGAAATCAAATACATTCATTACATTATTAGATTTAATTGAATTTACTTTTCGATAAATTTGCTAATATAATTGTAATAGCCAATTTCAACAATTACGTAATAAATTATCGCTTATCTTATTTTAATTTTTGGAATATAAAAAACTCACCGTTATCGCCGATAACCACATTCCTAAACTGAGAACAACTCTCATGTTGAATCTGTCACCTGCGAAACCACTTACGTACAATCCCTATAAAAATAGGTCGAAAATAATACATCGTTATCACGAACTGTTGTTATCACAAATTACCAATGCGTAAGCAGTCATAAATACTGTATCCAAAATACCCAAAAAGTCTTCCGACGATGCTGGATCCGGAAAAAATTGATGCCTGTTCCATATCTAAATAAGAAATAACGTTAAACAATCTCTGGAGTTAACCGACACAAAGCCGCTTTGTTTTCTCAAAAGTTAGTTGCTTCGTAACATGGTACCTGTTATACATAAGTTTGCAAATCACATTTACGGCTAAACCTTCAAAAAGACACTTTTAACGCGGCTTAATGACACTTAGAGGGTGCTCTGGGTTAGTTAATAGACGCCAATTGTTGTCTATTGTTTAAAAATTTAAATTAAAAAAATCTAGTACTTATTGTTTAGCTCTATTTAAGGTGTTAAATAAATTATTATTACATTAAAATCGTAAGGATCGCTGTAAGTGAGGTTGGTTGGACTCCATTCTTGAGAAATTGTGTTCTTGACATTTGAAAAGGTTTTTCTAGTTGCATGGAAGAGCGAGTATCTAAATTGCAGAGAGAGAAAAAACAAAACACAGGTATAATAGCTACAACATTGCTACATAAATCAATGAAAATAAAAATTTAAGAAAATTATATTTACCCAAAAAATGTTAATAGAAATACGATCAAATGGTGATGAGTCCATTTTCTACATTGCGAACAACATGTCTCTGGCATTTTGTTGTTAAAGTAAAAACACCTGAAACGAAATCAATTTACAATGTGTTACAATTAACAATGCAATTCAATCGGCTCACAAGACAGATAAATAATTTGATTTCGGGATTATTCCTTCGCGGCTGACATAATGAAATGGAAAATTCTCAACTTGACTATTTTTTGCGGTCCCTTTGCTCTTTCCTTTGTCACTTATCCGTCGTGTTGTGTTGTTGTGCTAGAACTTAAGAAATATTTCGGTCACACAATAATCAGTCACATGCTCAACTAATCGGCATTAATCGGCATGGTTACTTTAGGTCGTTCGCAGATGTCGCCACTAGGAAAGTCGAAGAATAGTTAAAAACTAAATTTCGGACATTTTTTTAATTCGTACAAGAAGAGGCACTTTTTGTAATACATTTTTTTTTAATTTACAAATTTTAAAAACAAACAAATTCGTGATAAACCTTTAAACAAAACGAACAAAAAATAAATTCGATAGATTAATAAATTTAAGCCGTTACAACTTTGATTGCAAACGGCGATTTTCCTCTCTCAAACGTTCGTTTTCGCTGGCCAAATCCTCGTTAATCGAATATCGTTGAAGCAAAGCCTCGATTTCACTCTGAAATCAACAGAAAATAATATAACGAGAAATAGTGGAAATTGAAAAAAATTACTTTTTGTATCTGAAATTCCTTAATTATATCGATCCTCAACTGCTGGTATTTCTTATTAATCAATTCGTGTAACTCTTCGACCGAATCGTCAACAAGTCTTCGTATGTCGTCCTTAAGTCCTTGCAGCACTCGTGTCGTTTCGGGAGTTAAACCTTCGTTAGTTGACGGTAGGAGAATACCGTCTGGCGATGTGGAACCTGAATTTTCCTTCTGAGCAATTTGGCGCACGGGCAACTTGGAAGAAGTGACGTTATTTTCGGCAAAATTGATTACGACGTTGTGATCGGCAGCGTTAGAAACCGTAGTAGTGGATGTAACGCAAGCATCTTTGGCACGTTCTTGCTTCACGTTGCGACTGGTTCGGGGAGAAAAGGAAGCCGATCGCCGTCGCGGAGCCGGAGGTGGAGATAACGGCTGAAATTGAAAAACGAAACGAGATTTTAAAAAATTTCCCATTCGCCGGGTTTATCTTTAACTCGAGTGACGGTTTCCGTCAAACTGATATTCAACGAATTGGCAATCTCGCTGTCGTCGAGACCGGCAGTTATGGGTCGATCGCCGAAAGCGTGATTCGAATTTCCAGCACCGATCGGTTGTTTTCTAATGTTCGCCGACCGTTCGACAGACGAGTCGTTCTGAAGAGGCGAAAAAATATCGTCGGATAAATTTCGAATTCGAAAAAAATCCGGTGGTGTCTGATCTAAAGAAAAAAATTAGAAAATAAAAATAAAATAAACAAAGACGAAAAATTGCGCCCGATACTTAAAAACTCGTTGTTGTTTTTCCCATTGAATTCGAGACATTTCTTGATGGTCGGTTTGTTGGCCAACTGCGGGATCTGCGAGACCGATGCAGCGAGTGACGAAGAGGATGCAGACACTGGATGCGAACCGAGGAGTCTCTTGGGCGACAACGATGCGGATCGATTGGCATTGCTCGGATTTTGCGTTTTGGCCGATGCGCTCGTAGCTGCGAGTTTCACCGTTTGGTAGGTCAAACATTGAACGGAATTTTTGTGGGCTGCGAACGTCCGCATGGGAGTCGTCGACTGGCGCAGATCGTAGACGAAAATTTTCCCACGCGTGCTCCCGACCGCTAACGTCACACCGTCGTGTAGAAAATCCATGGACGTGAAAGGTTGATCGCTCACTAACGTTTTGACGGGACTTTAAATTGTAAAATTATACTCTTTTTATTATTTTTTTCATAAGAAAAACGAACGAAACGCTCACGTTTTCGTCTTTACGTCGAAACAGATGATTTTTTTATCGAGTCCGACACTCGTTAAAAGCATTTCGTTGACGGGCGAAAAAGCCAGGGCCATCGCTGGAGCGTTGTGCGCTTCTTTGAACGAGTGGATCATATTTCTGGTGTTGGCATCCCATAAATTGATTAGCCCGTCGTCGGAAGCAGTTGCAAACAACGAACGTTTCGTGAAACTGTACTTTAAATCGCGAATAGCCTGAAAATAATAGGTCATTTCGCTGTCGGATCAAATTTTTCGATTTTCGGTACTTGAATTTTCGGTGGACGTAACGGTGAACTGCCCAATCCCGTCATAACGTTGTGCAAAATAACGTCGCCGCGTTCACTGCCCGATAAAATGGTCGTGTCGTTCCAATTAAATTGCACTTTTGTGATCGGTGCCGAATGCCCCTTTAATTAAATCGATTTGAAATAAGCATGTTTCTCGACTTTTTCAAGGAAAAAGGTCGGATTTTTTAGTCGAATTTTACCGTGTATGTTTTTTTCACTTGATGAAGTTTTAAATCCCACAAATGTATTTCTCCGTTTTTCCCACCGGATAAAAGATGACGCGACGTATTTCTACTGAAGCAAGTACAGTGTTGGTCGTTCTAAAATTAAATAATTGTAACGAAATTATTTTGCTAAATTTTATATTCCTTTTACTTTGGGTGAAACTTCGCAAATATTGAAATATTCCAAATTAACCAAAGCCACCATTAATTTGTCGCCGTTCGCACTGGCACTTGCTAGAAACTGACGTTTAGAAAATCAAGAAAATCTAGAAAATCGTTATTTTTACAAATTTTTCTAAATCTTTTTATAAATTGGATTAAAGGATATCATCGTAACTCCAAGAGATGTCGGACACCGTTGTCTGTGGAGTGTATTCGTGATTTAAACCGTAATTCGAAGTATCCCACAACTTGACGCTTTCGCCGACACTGGCCAATTTAACGTGGACATTTGACATATTTCAATTGCCTGCAATTAACGCTTTTAACTATCGACTTTTGTTACCGGCATCGTTTCTAACTTACTATCGATTCTCGAAAAAATAAAACCGTGCTGATTATCCCGGCAATATATGGCGAAAATCCTTTAAATAAAGAAAAAAAACGCTATTAAATTGGTAAACAAAGATTAAGAATGAACTATAAAAAAGGCGCCATTTTAATTTAAATAAAATAACACGACAAGAGTATTGGTTTTACTGGTTTTTAAATAATAAAATAATAAAAATATTTTTGAATTATTATTTTCCGTGCAATCAAATTAGAGCCGGGAAAGTATAAAGAATAAATATTTTTATTTAATGCCGATTCGAGAGTACGAGAGTTTCCTTGGTGATTTTTACTTTTTACTTTTTAGTTTAGTCAACAGGTGGCGATTTAAAGCGTTGAATAACATATTTCGTTTTCTTCAAAGTGTATCAGAACGAGAATAACGAAATATCGTTCCCTTTTGCAAAACTCTTTTAATTCTATTTTTTATCAGAAACTATTAACCGTTACGGTTTTAATTCGTTAACGTGTGTGGAATAGAAAATTGTTAGAAAAAGTCGGTCCGTCTTTTACCGCGTTTAAACTGATAGAATCGAGCATCTTTTAAAAAACAAAAGTAAAGTAGTAAATGAATATTTAAATATTTAAATATTTAATGTGAGTCAAGATGGCGACGCGCGAGGCTGTAGCAGCGTAGCAGGTCGTTGACTTAAAATGCAGTCGTCATTGGGCCGGTAAGAATTTCTACGCCCGTGTCCTTCACGAAAAGTGAACTGAAATGACCTTCTTTGTTCGTACGAAAGCATTTATGATGAATGACAATTTGAAGGAAACCTGCAACAATTACGTCTAAACAAATAAGTGCGCGCATTAACTACGTAGGCCTAATGGCTGATTTTCAAACTCAGAGTCAGGTATATTTCGTTTTTCAATACTTTATCGACAATAACAGAAATTTCCTAATAATATGTTTAATTTTTTTCAAGTTTGCAGTGAAGGAAACGATTAGCGAAACCGATGAATTACGAGAAAGTATTGTTATAACAACAATGGAAGAATCGATTGCTATTACGCCATCCTCATCAACTGATGTTAAAGATTCGAAGGAAGAAGAAGAAAGAAAAGAAGAAAACGAGAAAAAAAGGAAAAGTGAGAAAAGTGAGAAAAAAGTTGGCAAATTTGAAAAGTTGAAAAAAATGAGATTGGACGAAATGGAAATGAAGAAAGACGAAAATCAAGAACCGAGCGAAATTGTAAAAGTTTTCTTTTAATTTTTTTTCAATTGTTGAAAAAAAAAATAATGTTTTGTCGAATTTAGCTACCCGATATCGGGGAAGGTGTACCCATGGTCGACGATCCGAGGTTGCCCGGCGGATGGTCGAGAAAAGTAGTGCAACGACAAACTGGGAAATCGGCGGGCAAATTTGACGTTTATATTTATAGGTAACGAATTAACAATTTAACAATTTAACAAAATTTAACAATTTTGCAATTGTTAAATTTTGTGATTGTGAAAATATGGATTGTTGAAACCATGTGACCTTGCAATCCAAAATCACAAAATCACAAAATCGTTTTGATTAATGATTGTGTTAAATGTTAAAACGCATCTAAGTTAATTTTTTGCTGCTGTACATTTCAGAGTGCAGCTGATAGTGTGTTTTCCTTTATTAGTGCATGCCCGATCGTACTTTTTGATCTGATTGATTAATTTCATGTTTTTGGTAAGAGGAATAATTGAATAATTTCAAATTTTTTTTCTGTTATAGTCCCGATGGGAAAAAGTTTCGATCGCGCTACGAACTTCGGGATTTTATCGCCAAGAACAATTTGTCATTGGACATTATGCAATTTGATTTTTCAGTGCGGGGTAAAACCAAAATCGGCCCGATACCGAGCGGCCCTCGCAATCCAAGACCGAAAAAAACAGCAGTGAAAAAACCGAAAGAAAACACGACACAAAAAACGAAAAAATCCGATGTACCGAAGAAATCGACACAATCAAAACAACGGCTTTTAATCAAACTTAATTTTCAAGTGCCCAAAAAACAGGAGACGACCACTGGAAGCGGTAATTCGGCGACGGATAAACCCAGTCATTCTGGGTTCACGAGCAAAAGAAATAAAAAGAAAAGTAAGAAGAGTTCTAGCAACGGGGAAGGAAAAAGTGAGTACTCTAGCGAAAGTGCTAAGGAAAAGGGGAAAGGGAAAGCGAAACTGAGTGAGGGAGATTAGACTTAGTGAGTTAACAGTTTTTTCAAAAAATAAATCGACGAAAAAAATAACATTATTATCGCATGTTTTTAGAATGTTTTTTATTTTTAAATAGTAAAAAAAAAAAAAATTTTTTATCAATCATGTTCACTACACATTGTACAATACAAAACTGGTGTAAAAATTGTATATACTTTGTTTGTATTTGGCGTTTTAATCAGCTTAATAAAACAATTTGAAAAGAGTTTAGCATTTTTTACTCAATGTCTTCTCCCTCGCTCTAGTGCGCAGTTTTAAGCAAAATACGGTTGCTCGCAGTCACCAGGTTTACATGTAGAGAGGCGAGAAGACGTAAATGTAAATGTGGTCTGCGAGTTTCGGTAAGTTTGACTTAAAAACCATCAATTTATATCGTGTATTATTGTTCTTGTAAAGCAGTCGCATGACATTATTATTAATAATAACATTAATAAATTTTACAGTTTAAACAAAATTTAGTAAATAGTAGAGAGATGAAAATCACACTGCTAATTTTTTTGTTTCCTCAATGGGTTCATCAGTTTGTAGACGAAAAGGATTAAATTGTTGATTTTTTTTTTTTTACTTATTTAGGTTCGTTTGGTAATGTTGATTGATAATGTGAATTGACTGGTGGGTGATGAGTTTTTGCAATTTTTAGGGCAGAATCTTTTCAGAATGAAAATTGAAATTGATAACTGATGGTTCGTCTTTTAGGTCGACTTTTAATAATGATGTTTTCTATAATTCTTAATAGATTTGCGGCTTTCGCCAAGTGTAAGGACCGAAGTTTTAGGTCGTAGTCCTTATTTTGGACAATCGCAAAAAGTACCAGCTCTGAGGGTCCGCAAAACCACAATGAATTCTTTCCAGACAAACGCTATTACGTGCGAATTGGGCATGCAGCAAAACTGGGAGGTTGTGAGAAGTACATGTTTTGATAATCAGGATGCTTGTCTCGATAACAGTGAGACTGAAGTTATTTATTGTGTCAATATGGAAGCGAGAAAACAACACGAAGCTTTGTCGAGTAGTAGTACGAGTTTAGGAACGAATTCGGTAGTTAATGAAGAATTGGGAAAAATCAATTCATCATCAACTAGGTACACGCGAGTTACTGATCAGCGAAGGGAAGAAAAGCGAAGTTTAGAAAGACGGAATTCGAAGGCATTTCGAATCGTAGATAAAGATTTGCGACACTTGGAAAGTGGCCCTACGATCGAGCATAATCCCATATTTATTTCTGCATTTAAGGAACACACAGACCCGAATTTAAAAGATGTAAAACCAACTGATGACGTATCGATAATTAGAACTTTACTTTTCGAAATGCTGGATTACATTTCCAAGATTGATAGCGGCGAAAATCAATGGCTCCCTCTCGACCTCAAAGTTACTTTAGCCGATCCTCAACTTTCTTCTATGACCAATGAACGCAAGACTGGAAAAACTGTAAACAGAAGGAAAAAATCAAATCCTGTCAGAAGACGCAGCCCATATTTTTCTAATAAAAATACTCTTTCCGCACTTCCTCGGATGAAAATGAATAAGTGGACACCTCCGAAATCACCCTTCAAATTAATTCAAGAAACTTTATTTCACGATCCTTGGAAATTATTGATAGCAACTATATTTTTAAACAAAACTTCAGGTGGCGAGCTCATTTTTCACAATATTCGACTATTTGTATTAAGTTTATTTTTTTTGTACAGCTCGTGCAGCCATTCCCATAATCTGGCAGTTCTTTGAAAAATGGCCAACAGCCGAAGTTACGCGAGCTGCTGATTGTGACGCAATATCTGAACACATAAAATCGCTCGGTCTGTATGAAAAAAGAGCGAAAACTATAATCAAGTTCTCCGATGAATATCTCACAAAAAATTGGAAGTATCCAATAGAATTATACGGCATTGGGAAATACGGAAATGACTCTTTTCGAATATTTTGCATAAATGAATGGAAACAAGTTAGTAATCCTATACTCTCATTTTATAAGACTATAAAGTTTGCATTATAAGCCACACTCGCTTTGAGTCTAACGATAATCTTCCAAATATCGTAATATAATATAAAGAGCTTATAATTCACGTTTTATGGTTAATTCAACTTTATTTGAAATTTTTATTTTGTCATTTGGAAATTAAAATTTGCTTAGATTAAGTATTTGCATGAGGAAAAAGTAATCGCGCAGTGTTAAATTGCTATAGTTCACTATTTATTTGTGACTTAACGCTGTTTTTGATACATAATTTACACACATGACTGAAATTTTAAATGGCTTTTTGCAGGTTCAACCCGAAGATGGAAAATTAGTTAAATATCATCAATGGCTGTGGCAAAACCATAAAAAATTAGGTTTGAAATAAATATTACCTATATTTTTAATGAAAAGTTTTATTTAAATTGTTATGTTGATGTAAAAAGAGATTTTTAGTTTTATTGCTTATTAGTAACGTTTAAGAGTATTTTATATAAAGAAATTTTGTGAAGCAGGAAGAGTAATATCAATGACTTGCAACTAGAGTTGAGTGTAATTTTTGAAAGATTTAGTTTTTTTAAAGTGTTATAAACGAAATATTTTTTGTACAAAGTATTGAAACAGACAAGCGATTAAGTTACCAGCTGCAAGTTATTTGGGTTACAAGTGTGTTTGTCCAAGGGAGTTTATCCTTAAAATAGCTCATTTTAACTATATGCATAAATTACCATACGTTAATATCCATAAAAATGACCAATATCACTCATTAATAGTCGATATGTCCGCTTGTCTCGCGCTTTTCTCGTCGCAAGAAATACCCTATAAGAGCATTTCAAATTCAAATGTTTGATGTCTCTGACTCAGGGTCGAAATCCACTTGTCTTAAACTCAATATATGTAAATTGCTAGAATTTTTTACGTAACAAATAGCTAATAACTGGATTATCGACGTCATTAATTGTTTCAATACAGTTAAAAGTTCAGCTGGTATAATTTGTACAGTATTTTATGGAAGAAAAAGGTTTTTTTTTAATGGTGGGCTCGTATTCATGTTATTACTTGGAGAAATAAAGTTTCCTTATTGTGTGATACTTAAAAATGATTTGCACTTTTTTATCTATTTGATTGATTTGTCGGAATATTCTAAAAGTACAGTCTATTCGACTGAAGAATACTTTTACTTAAAAAAGTTTTTAATTTAATTTAGCTCGGGGTCCTGGGCTTTCTCCCTTAAGAAGGCCTTGAGCAGAAAAAATTTAATATTCATAAATTTGAGTAACAAGTTGAAATTATGGGATTGACCAGTTTGGAAAGTTAATTCAGAAAGTGTCATCGATAGTTTAAGGAGAAACTTCTCTTGCGAAAACACACGATTTTTCTTTTGTTGCAATAGTTTACAGTTAACGATTTTAGGCTGGCTAATACTGTAATAAAATGTAAGAAATACTTTCAATAAAGTCACACAATAAATGAATTGAATTTTCAGTTTATCTCGTTTATTATACATTATACGTGGAAAATATTAACGAGTATTTGTGAAATTTTACAATTTCATTATCACATAAATAGCACTTTTCGAGCTTCCTTTCTTCTCATTGCAGACTTTTCGCTTTAGGTTGGCAATCGGGCAATTCTCGCGACCATTCGCCCGACGGAAGACATTTGATTTTATGACTGTTGTCGTCGTCGGTATCAGTAGTTGGCCAAACTAGTTTTTCATTTAGTTCTGTACATTGGAACTGAATTTCGGAATTCATCACGTTATTCATTTTCCCCACCGATCCCAACTTGCGCCCTAATTGTGGAAGTTTGCAATATACGGCTGTAAAGGATTTAACATTATTAAATTTAAGAATTGTCAAAAATTGTCCAATTTACTTTCGACGACTACGTGAACGATGTGACTCACTCCTGCTTCGTTCGTACACGTATAAGCACCACTGTGGTCGCTATTATTGGCATCGATTATTACGTTTTCGTATCTGAAGAAGCAGAATTGTAAATGTAATGAAATTGAAAAAAAAATTGCGCATTTTTAACCGTGTTCTGTCATCGTTCCATTTTCCTCGTACTATTTCTTCTTGGCGCGAACTTCTTTTTACCGTCATTTCAACTTTGTTCGGCGATATAAGAAAGTGGCACGCAATGATCGCTTTCGTGCCGGGTCTCACGACGAACGTCCCATTCGGCAGAATACCCGTGGAATCGGAGTCCGCTCTCGGTTCGATGATTATCGCTGGCACCGTATCCTCAATCAGAGTATTGCCTTTAAATACAGGACAGCATTTGTGGCAAAAATCATTAATATTACGAAATGTTTGTATTATTGCGTCAGTTTCCTCAATTACCTTTTCCTTCAATCTTTGGTAACTCATTTCCAGTACAAAATGATACAGAAAATGGCTATTTTTTTTTAAAAAAAAGCCTCTTATTGCGGAAAAAAGAACGATTATGTCGACAATTAATGACAAAAATGGTATAAAAATATAAAATAAGTAAATAGTTTTATTGACCTGTGATTTATTATGCGAGGAAATAAACTAATGCGTAGCTACAACTTTAATATCACCTTTAATATCGTGCAATGCGCCACATGTCGGTTGATTGCGAGTCCAGTTGCCATCCATACACTGGGTCGGCAAAGAAGAATGAATTCTGTAAGCACCGGGATCTTTGCATCTGAAATACACGAATTTTCCATCCGCCACAGCTCGTACGCTCGTTGTTATGGGCCTACCATCCACCGATGCAACGAGGTCTTTATTATAATTTACGAATATGCAAGAAGCTCGTGTTGTGCCTGAACAAAGAGATGGTAAACAATTACAATCGAGAACGATGTAAAAATGGCAATACTTACTACCAGAAGTGATGTAAGACGGCTGCGAAAACCTTGTATTTTCTTCGTTGTATTCGTCTCTCGCGAACCAGTTGGAAGACTTGGTTAACTCGTCGATCGTATCTTGCGCCGCCTCCAACTTGTCACTCATTTCTTTACTCGCCAATTCCAAATGCAACACTTTTTTTATCAATACTTTCACTTCCGTTTCGATTTCCTTCGAATTCAGTGTGTTTGTAGTTACTCGTTCTCCAATGTCTTCGATATCCAAATGCAATTTCAAAATGCGACGAGTGTGGCCAGACGCATGTTTCTGCAATTCGGCCAATTTAATGTCGTTTTCTTCCACAACTCGTTCCATCTGCTGACTGAAATTCGCTATTTTTTCTATGTCCACTAGAATTTCATTGGTTATTTTTTCGTCGGTGGCATTCAAACTGTCTTGCAGCAGCCAAACTTCTTCCTCGACGAGTGCCACGTGCTCGGCCATATCTTGTATTTTGTCTTGCAATTGCGCCGCGCTCTCGTTGTTGTAGACTAAAACGGTCGTTTTAAAATCGGCAATGTCTCGCTTTGTTTCGTTCGACAAACCTTCCAGTTGCTGTTTTAAATCAATCGTACGTGCTGAACTGTTGCTGATGTGAGCGTCGAGTTTATTTTGAATGTTGTGCTTGACTCCGTGTAATTCGTCGAATTTTGGCAAAATTTTGGCAAAAGAATTATTTGTTTCATTCTGAACATTTTGTGTTTCGTTTAACAACGTTCTTAATTCTTCGATGTCGTTAAATCTGAGGAAACTTTCTTTTTGCAACTCGTTCACTTTTTGCGCATTTTCTTCTATCATTATTTGCTGGGTGTTGTCGTATTTTAATAGTTCTTTTTTTAGTGATGCGAGTTCGGATTTTAACGAGTTGATTAATTCGATTTGATCCAAGTATTTCTCAAGTTTCTGCTCAATTTCTTCTAATTTTCTTTCAGCACTCGATGTTTTCGTATCACTAATGAAAAAAAGTTTTTTTTTTTTTTTTTAAATATAATTTTTATTTTGTTTTGTCTTAATTGTGACCAGTATACGAGTAAATCAAAAATAACATTCGTATCTGCAAGCCAAATGTCATTCGAAAAAAATAAATAGGGTAAAAAAGAGTTATTGGGATTTATTTAATAGTAAGATAATGTCGACATACCTTGTGCTTGGCTTTGCGAGTAAAGTTTCGGGTTTAATATTTTGCTTCTTTTGAAACTTGCTAAATTCTTCTTTAAACACGTCGAATTCATAATTCATCCTGTCGAACTCCATACTAATATCAGCAAACTTAAACTCGATACTCGTAACGAATTCCATCTTTTGCTTGAATTCTAGTAATTGCGTATCGTAGCGTTTATCCGCTATTTCTTTCCTCATCATCGATAGCACGTCGCAAGCACTTAATCCGCAAGATACATAACTGGGAACGTATTGGGCCGAACAAGAAAAACAAGAAAAACAATAAATGATAAAATAAATAAGAAATTTCGTGCATTTCATGCATTTCATGGCGAAACGAGCCAATCGAGCTGAATCAATCTCGTACTCTGATTCACGATAATATCTTTTTTAATGATATTTAAAAAAATAAGAAATATCATGTGACAGGGATAAAGTTACAAATAACAATTGAGATCAAAATGAAATCATTGGTTGTTAGAAGGAGTTTGATATCGTATTTGGTATTGCATTTTTCTTATATGCAAATTGTTGTTAATAAATTTCAAAACATGTTTTTGGACAAGTTGGTTGAATGGTTGAATTTTCGAATCTCATCTTTATAAGTCGATTTGCTTAACTTGGAGCAGATCCAAATATTTTTTTTCAAAGTGTATCATGTGGCAGAATTAAAGGAACCTTTTAAATAAGTTTCGTCATAAGAAAATTTTCAAAGTATTGTATAACATTCTACATTCACTGATGAGTACAAGACCGATATAAAATTAGTTTAAAGGCGCCATCTGTCGTTGATTTTCGTCTTTCAAATCAAAGAAAATGGAAAAATAAAGTAATAAAAAAATAATGAATAATTTTTCAATCGGTAGCAACCATTTATTTCATTTATTTCATTTATTTCGTTTATTTCGTTTATTTGTTTTTATTACGTTTTCAATAATTGAAATAAAAAAATGAAATTTTTCAAACCCCGTAATTATTGAAAATTTATTCAAAATTTATTTATACCAAATGATTATTGAAAAGGTAAAAAATAAATTTTATTTGTCCGGAATCGAGTACAACAAATAATAAAAAATATTCTTTGCTGGGTTCTTTATTCTTTATTCTTTAAATAAAAAAAAGCGAACAGGAAAGTTTTAAAAAGGGAGAATAAAATAATTATACAGTACGAGAAACCAACGACCTTGAAGCTGATAGCTAAGCACGCAAGTTCTGACGTCATTGCGAGGGTTCACCAATGGTCAAGTGAAGTAGAATTCGAATTCTGTGCTAGTAACATTGGAAATAATGGCGACAGGATCGAACTTTTTTGTATTTAAAATTTTGATTCGATCGAAAAAATGTCGACATCGTGCTCGATTCGCAAAATATTTTTCTTTCTTTTTTTAAACCACTCTGGGTTTCGGTCTATTATCTGTGACATCGTTCGCGATTTGACGTCATCTTGAATGGGACCAATGAAATGCGATTATTTGCAAGCGTCTGCCAGCTGCAATGCATGGCTGTTTGTTTATGTGTCTCCAACGATTTCGCACCGAAACAATTCAAAAACTAGCGGAATTCGAAGACGAAATATCAGTTTAGTCAGCACCTTACACACCGGTAAAGAAACGGAGCATTTCTCCAAAACTGACCGTACACTTGAAAAACGTACGTTTAGTTGAGAATTTAATTGACCTTGGAAGGGAATTTGACTCGGGTATTGAAAGGGAGATTTTTCAAACAGCTGACAGGTAAGTGGATGAATAATAAAAATATTTTTACGTCTTTCACGATTGCCATATTTTCAAGGGCTAAGATGATTGTGGCTACGAAATTCACCATATTTGAATTATTATTTGAATTTGAAGCTTTCGAGTCGAGGTAATTTTTGCAAGTTTTTAATTAAGTTGTAGTCTGTTTTTGATCATGTGATCGAATATACGGCCAATGAGGTTAATTAATTCGATCAGGTGGGCAAATATGGCCGTAATCGAGTAGACGAATACAAGTTTTTAGCTTATATTCGTCTAAGACGATGTTATTTCGACATTTAATTGATTGTGCCAATTTCAACTAATCAAGTCTGTTTTAAATTGACATTTTGTTATAACTAGTTGGAAATTTATTTAATGCTAAATACACTTGACATTGCAGCGATGTAATTACACATCGCACATGTTTTTCATTTCGGTTCGTGTTGCTATGGTTATTTTGATCGGTGAAAATAACAACAGAGTGAAATTTCTCTGTCGGAATGTATTTTGTTCTTTTAATGATTTTCTCTTTTTCAGTTTAGTTTAAATTTTCTAAATCGATTCACAATCGAAACTTTTAGAAATTATAGAAATTAGGATTATTCGAGAAACATCTTCACTTTTGTGATTGTATTGAATGTAAATTTTAAAATGTGCTTCGTTGAATTCCACCAATTCCACTTTACCCGTTTCCTGTTAATTGAATATATGTTAAATATTAAAACGAATTTGCAAATTTATAATTTTTTTTCACATTCCATTTTTCTTCTTCGAAATTTTAATTGCTGTAAATTGTTATAAACGAAAGATCAAACTCGCCTAGGATATAAAAAAAGCGAATTTGAATGTTGGTGCAATAACCTTGAATTGTGACATCACAC
Source organism: Henia vesuviana (assembly GCA_034696185.1). Lineage (NCBI taxonomy): Eukaryota > Metazoa > Arthropoda > Chilopoda > Geophilomorpha > Dignathodontidae > Henia > Henia vesuviana. Next base: position 1,856 of record JAQFZU010000286.1, on the reverse strand, counting down.
TGACTTTTCCTGTGGTCCACTTTGATTGGTCCTTTAATTGGAAGCGGGAAAATGGAGGCGGTCGGTTTCCACAGCAACATTGGCTTAGGTCCAGTTATCTCTACTTTGGCGCCACTTTGAATCAATAAGTCTATAAAAAAATATTTTTATTTTAATTTAAAAATTAAAAAAATTTCTGGAAAATAATTGTTTAAAAAATCTTTTTTTTTCACCCCTGGGTATGTTTAATGGCTGAATCCAGGGTGGGGTCCTTTTGAATTTGGTCCTTTTCAAAGGTCTTTTCACCGCTTTAATGTACCCCTGAATGGAAAAAAGAAACAGGAAGCTGCGAGTTTAGGGGAGACATTACTATGGGGATGTATGTGAAAAGTTTGTGTAAACCGAGGGAATTCATGTAATTACTATTATTCGCTCATTTTCACTTTTGATTTAATATTTTATCAGTTTATATTCTGTTAAAATTGATTTAAATTAATTATGTGAAAAGCTGGTTTTTGTTTTTTTTACTTGGGATCAGCGACCCAGATAAGTTTGTTAACAGTCGTTAGATACGAAATTGAAAGTTACTGTGTTTACTGCACACACGTTTGGGCCGACCGAGCGCTCGATAATTGTATAAATTTCTTTCGAATCGATAGTAGTCGCAAGACTAAAATTTTAAGTTTGTTTAATAAAATTTCGTAGAATAAAGGATATTCAGGTATTGGCGGACGATATAAAAATATTCTTTTTTTCACAGTTGTACCCCGACTCCATAATTTTATTACTCCCATCTTAAATCAAATGAATTTTAATTAAATTCAGTACTGGAAAGGCTACTTAAAAATTACAGGTATTGAAAAAGCTGTCGTGAGTCATGACTGACTTTGAGTTTCTACGAGTTAAGTGTATAATTATGCAAATTGATATTATTAGTTCTATTACTGGGCAGACGTTCAAATATTTCGATATTATTTGATTTTATTTATCGTTTGTAAAACATTAGCTGCATTCAAAAATTAAAATATTCTTGTGTTTTAGTTGAATTTTTGTTTTATCCCATTTATTTGAATAGGAAATAAAACTAAAACTGAACTAAAATGCAAAAAAATGTAAATTTTGAATTTTGAATTTTAAAACGATATTAGTTCCAGAAATTCGAATGAATTAGCAATGAATTTGTTAGTAAATGGTAGAGAAAAAATCCAAGTTATTAATTATGTTTGTGCAATCATTTTTAATTTTTTTTAATTTGTTGCTGAAGATGTTAATGCGAGTAGAACTTTGATATAAATTGGAAATGTAAATTAATAATAATTTTGTCGTTCTCAATTAAATAAGAGTTTTTTTTTCACAAGTAACTAATGAATAAATGTTTTTTGCACGATTGAAAAATAAACGTTTAAAAATTCATTCTTGATTGGATAAAATTTCTAAGATGCTTGGAAAGTTGAAAATTTCCTTGTGGCGGAATTTGATATTTGATGTTTATCAATAATAAATATCAAACGCAGTGTACTGTATATTTTTGTTTAAAGAAGACCAAATAGTCAATTGATTTTGTATTCAAATTAATCGTGATAAAGACATAAAAATGGAATGGAATGGAATTTGGTAAAATTTCCTATCAACCTGCCACGAAAAAAAATTATTGAAAGTAATTGGAATTAAACAAATTTCGAATTTGAATATCAAAAAGCGAAATAAAACGGCATTTGTTATTAAACGTAGAAAAAAAAGAAGATTTGTGGTTTTGTGCCGTTTGATTCTCCCGTAGTTGATTACTGTAGTACCCGAATGCCTGCACGATGCTTAGCGTTTCAAATTTGAAAAAAATGGCAGCTGGAAAATAAATAAAAATTGTGCAAAAAAAAAAA
>JAQFZU010000285.1:0-33605 GCA_034696185.1 Henia vesuviana | reverse complement strand
TTCAACTTCAAAGAATATTCCCAAGTGTAGAAGTTGGAAAAATGTATTTTAAGTCATTGAAATATTATTGACGATTTGATATTGTGAGAAACTAATAATGCATTTTCACTAATGCATTTGCATTAGTTGATTGTAGTTGTAAGAAATATCTTTTGCGTTTAATTTATATATTTTTTTAAAATGTTTTAAGTGATTGTCGTTTCTGTTGAATTTAAATTTCAATCTTACGCTTTACCATTAAATCGGTATTGAATTATAGGTAAATTTCGTTAGTCTTGACGTAACAAACAATTTTCTTTTGAATTCGGTAAATGGAGGTTTCAATTTATATATAGATTTAAAGCACTTTCAATTCCAAACCTTTTCCAATTGGTTACATTGTATGGTATCGAGTGCTTCAACATGAATTTCAATTTTGAACATTTTCCATGCCATAAAAAAATAATATCCTCAACATTTCATCCCATCTTTTATTAAAAAATTCATATTTTCCAAAGTCATTAAAATTATTGCCATCAAAACATAGTTTATTGAGCTCCATGGCTTATGGGGTTCAAATGAAAAAATGACTTAAAAGAATTTTTATAAATTGTGCAATAAAAGTGGGGAAAAAATGGATAAGGAAAAAAGATGGAGAAAAAATGCCTCATTAATCTTAAGGACACACCTCTCAATAATGCATTATGGAACAATCATTTTCAGAAATGATGTCAGTGATGAATTTATTCCCTTCACTTTGACCATAAATAATAAAGTCGTTTTTCTTCTTTGCACTACATACCACATTGAGTTTCTTCTGTTCCTCACTCGCACCGTCCAGTGGATATAGTGGACTATTGTGACCAATTTCTTTTTCCCATTGTCCGTGATAGTCATAGGTCATGACGTTGATCAAATCCAAAGCCCTAAAATATAAAAAAAATGTAATAAAGTGTTCGGCAGTTTCCCTCAATCGATTGTCTAAGCCAAAAAAAAAAATCAAAAAAAAATCAAAAAAGTTAACATCAGCACTAATGGTGCACTCAGACCCTTCTTTTTTCTCGAGACATTTACTGTTAATTTGTTGCCAATTGCTTCATAAAACCAATAATTATTTTCTGTCAAACAAGAGTTGATTAAGATTTCGTGAAGAACTCATTGAGTATATAAATTAATTAAAATTAATTAAAATTAATTATTCATTTTTATATAAATTTATACTTTTCTTACTTGGATATATCAGGAACGCTGTATCCTTTATCTAATAGGGCATTGTTAGCGGATACACCAGCAGCGAGTAAAAGTCGAGGCAATTTGTTTGTTTTTGCTTCGCCATCAAAAGATTCCCTTAAATCCTAAAAGATACAAAAGAATGAAAAAATTTGTTTTTAAACAACACCATCAAATGTCAGCATCTTTGTCTTAAAATGAGCTGCAAGACAATTCTCGTTTAACTTTATATATTAGCCAATCAAAATCCCTAATAAGTTGTGCTTTGTGAAACGTGTGTAATAGCAAGTCTCTTTCTTAATGAAAAAAAATGCTATTAAAGGAAAGTGTTATACGAAGACTACCTGCAGCTCTGATTAAAACTCATTGACTTTAGATCATGCGATAGTAGCAGTTACAATTGAATTAGATTGATTAAAATTTATTCGTTTCACCTGTAACAATTCTGTGTATTTCTGTTTGTCGTTATCGCTGTTTGGATATTCCCAGTCGATTTCTAATCCATCAAAGTTGTGTTTGCGTAGAAATTCTGCTGCTTCATATACAAACAGATTCTTCTTGTAATTGGATTCAGTCAGTTGCCTGTAACAAGATAATTACAAGTTATGCCTTTGGGACCAAGTAACCCAGAAGAAAATGTTATTTAGAGATAATAACTTTTTTGTGTGATGTGAATTTTATCTAATTAGTAATTCCACAACTTACATATCAATATCGATTAACTTTTTTGATGAGAAAAGTTTAACCTTAATAATTTTCCAAGCTATTAACTTTCACCAAACAACTCCAAACTTAATTTAACCTATTTTAAATGCTATTTCTCTTTATTATTATTTATTAACCATTAAACGATCAATATGAATAAAATTTTAAAAAATAAAAAACATCATCATCATTCAAAAGTAAGCAAATTCCAGAACCTCTATAAATCACAACTCAAATTACCCATTTTTTCTTTATATTCAAATTTTAATCTCATTTCAAAGCAAAACATGCAAAGAATTTGAAACTTCCAATATTTCTCTGCCAAAAGTTTTGAAAAAATTTGGTTAAAACACTGATATTAAGATATTGTTTCATATTATAAACATAAAAAAAATTACAAACATGTTGGTAATTCAATACAAGCAACCACAACTATTCTTCAGCCTCTCAACCCTACAATTAAAAAATTTGCTAAGATTTATCTCGCACCTTCTAGCAAAAATTATATTCTACATTATCTCATCTCTTGGGATGCTCAGGCAGAATACTCACATAAATTTCCCTTTCTTGTTTTAACATCTCCTTAAGGAGGTTTTTTTTTAACACTTTGCACCTCCATCTATTACATCTTGCAAGATATTTCTTAGACCTTTATAGCGCAATACACTGAATCCATAAATGCATTTTGCTTAAATAGATGATGCGGACCAATCTAAAAGTTGACCTAACCATAAATAATTAAATTGTAAATACAAGATTTATTATTGAGTTAGCAGTAAAGGTGAATGACTCGAAAAGATTGAGTAATAAAAATGTTTTAAGAGCCAATGAAATGTCTAAAACTTGATCAATTTGAAGGAAAATGTTGGTGGACAGAAGCTGAAGTGAGCTCGAGGGCAATTCAGCTTAAAAAAAAAGCTCCCATGTTATAGAAGTGTGTCGTTTCGTAGTGAGTTACGACGTTGACGACTGATGAAGAATTCAAGACATGTTTCGCAGGCCCATCGTTGGTCCTGTTTTTTATGGGAAATAGTGCAAAGAGAAACTCTGGAAAACATTTTTCAGATCGATAAACTTGTTACGAATACAAGCAAAATCTAATTAGCACTTCAAACCAAAACATTGCTCGCTTAAATGTGGCGAATGTTACGAACAAAAATTCTTCTTTTGTTTTTATTTAAACCCTTTCGTGGAAGAAAATGAGTTTGAACGAAAAAAATTTTTTTTGTATAATTTCCAATTCCCTCAGCTATAGAGATAAGTTAGAAATTTCAGTTTAATTACTAATGTAAATTTAAATCGTTTATTCTATGAAATATTTTCGTTAATAGAATTATTAGCAATTGAAATACCAAATTCTTGCTATTGTGAATAATCATCAAAACATTTTAATTCCCAAAATAGTTATGTGTTAGTTGTACTTAATAGTTGGAGTACCCTCACGAGAGCAATTATAATGGTATCATATCATCTGTGGCTACTCCAAATGGGTTTCCAATGCAAGAGTTTATTAGCCTTATGATTTACTCGCTTGTCTAATGGTGCGTTGAACAGATGTAATGCAAAATGCTATTGAACGATCATTTGAAAAACCCAAACCTCATTGTGCTCGAAAACTTTCGAGTCCTTTGAATGATAAGAGTTTTTCTAGAACCTTATAATTCCCAACAAAGAAAATTTTCTCCAAAAGGATTTTCTGGTTATCTTTTTCTCGTCCTTTCTTGCTGTCTACAAATTCGCACTCGTTAAGACTGCGAATCCAATTTATTTAGGATAGCTACAGTTTCTGCTTTACTCCAAATGTGCAATTATTGCTGACAACGTCTTATTTTCAAGAGTAATATCACGAATGTGACAAATAATCGATTTATTTCTTGATAATTTAATATAGGGTTAACAAGTCACAAATTATCAATAATTTTCTCTTCGCGTGTAATATATTTTGAGTAGAAAAAAACAAGAGCAAAATAAGCACTTTAATCACCCAATCTGATGATGAACTGCAACTGCTTTGAGATGACAGAAAGGTCGTTTAAGTCATACTCTTTGAACCTAAATGCCAGCATAATGCGGTCAGAACATTGCGAAAAGACACGCTGGCCCGTGCTCTAAAGAAGCCACAAATGCAGATAATTAACAAGAGAGATAAGGTGAGATTATACACGAAAGCTAAAGAATAATAATAATACGAGTGAAAGTGCACGAATAAAGGATCAATATGTGAAATTATTTAAAACTATTTAAAATGCTCAAAAAATATTAATTAATCAATTGTGATCAACTGTGATTGCAAAAGCCTCGATTAATAATTTGTTTCAGCATTTATCAATTCAATTGCATTTTCAGTCGTATTGCAATTCAATGCTTTAGGGTCCAAAATGTTCAATATTTAATCTTTCTCTTTCGCAATATATTTTTCTGCAAATATTTATACAAAGCATTTTTTTCTAAATTGATTTTTTCGAAATTTTTAACTTTCTTTGGGAATATCTACTTCAATTCATCATTTCATGTTTACTGAATGTTTTTCTCCAAAAAAACTTTTTTTTTATAAAAGTTTTTCTTTCTTAAAATATTTGTGGAAGCTTAAGCTCCTTACTTTTCTTTACTTCTTATTTGCAGTAGCAGCATCAATGTCATTAGATGGACCCGAGTTAGGTTTTCAGTTTTATTGACAACAAGCTTATATGGGACTTTGTTTTCTTAAGTATTTCCATTAGTTCTCAGCACATCGTATTAAAGCCTTGATTATATGAGACCATGGGATATCACCTGACTTGACTGTGTAAATGGTCAATAAATAAATAGAATAGTTGCACGGGTTATGGTTACAAACAGCAACAGCTGGAAATGTCTAAATCACTCGCACTTTCCATATAATTTGCAACACAAATTCCTCTTAGTTCAAAATTGAGAAAATATAAAATTGTAGTTGTATAATGAAAAATTCCAAATTCAATTGCGACAGATGGTCCATTGAAAATAGAGATATTTGATTTTTCAATTGTAAAATTATGAAAATTCCTTTCAACTCAATAATGGAAAAAGATAAGAGAATATCAATAAAAGACCAACCAAATCGACAGAAATAAGTGAAAAAAAATGCTATTTAGACCATCTGCAATAATGTAATTTAAAAGTTTACTAGACAAATTAATTATAAGTTTATTACTAAAGTAGATTAGTATGTCGAATTGCCTATTGGGAATCACTCGAAAAAGAAAACAAGATTTTGCCATAAGCCTCTTGACATAACATTGCTGAAGGCTAACAATTCTGACAGATTGACACGATCATGCTGCAAAGGCTATATAAAGTAGAAGACAAGTTTCAACGTAAACACTTTCAATTGAAAACGGAGAAAGAAATATCTCTGACTGTTAAATCGCATAAAATTTAAAACAAGCAGCGAATAGAAATATGTGTTAAACGTTAGAAAAGTACTCGTGTTACGAGGTTTAGTCGAAATCATCAAATCCCCCATCCAAATCTAAAGCAACCATCCGTTGCGCAGTAATTGGTCTTTACTACATCTTAAACCGTCTCTCAATCAAATAAAGAGAGATTTAAGGTTATTCAACTGCAATTCTCACTGATAAGTGGGTAACACATTACGGGAAAAGTCACTCGTGATTGCTTCCAAGAGCTTTGCAAGACAAATGCTAACCAATCTGTAGACTGGCAACTCGTCCCATTTCCGTAATTAATGGACTGCAAAATTCTTTCTCCCTAAGACAAGACCAACTTCATTCCAACTACTCGTTCCCTACACATTGAGCCGTAAAAACAGAGATGCACGTTTTTCTCTCTCAAAAACCCAACCTCAATTCTTGTTTCCAACTTTTATAGTCAACGTTATTCCCATCCATTCGCTGAAATATTTATTTTACCGAATTTTTAAAAAAAGATGAGAACTGAAAAAGAAAAAAAAAAAAAATGTAATTGAAAAATATTACTCGCATTTATACCATAACGAAATTTGCAAATCTCGAGCGAATACCGTCAATTTATAGAGGCCTTTAAATGCATTTAAAAACTCTTTTAGCTTTTCCTCATTTGAGAAAAGGTGAAAAAGATAAGATGCAATCGGAATAAAAAAAAAATAAAATAAAAAAAAGAGGGAAATATTTCATTCTTGGCTCATTTCACAAAAGCAAACACTAAGAACGGTAATAAATTTGATTCAATTCGATAGAAGAAAAAAAAATCTTCTTCACCCCTTTAAATCCCCAAAAGATAATTGAAACGTGGCTTTTCGAACCCAGGAGTCAAAAGCCTCCAAATATTTTAAATGAAAATTCTTACTTGAATGGCTTCGTTCCAAACTCCCATCCACCGAGCGCTAAAAGGACTTTGAGCGAGGGATTCTTTTTCTTTAAATCGAGTACGCGGTCATATAATCCTTTCTTTCTATCAGTTCCCTCGTCGTCCGGGTGCGCGGCTGCCAACTTGCCGTCTTTCAACGTGGCAAAGGCCACAACCATGTGCGTGCAGAGATTGGCGTTGATGTCTTCGGGGGTAAATTTGGCCAAACCAGATCTTCGTGCGGCCCACGTTGTGTAATAGCAGACGATCTTCGGGGCTGCTGCTGCAGAAATTAAGACATTAGTGTGTTAGGGCAAGTCTTGTAAGGTTGATATTAAGGTTCGCTCAACCGCAAATGGTCGACCATCAGCAATGAATACGGTGGTTTTATGAAACTTAAAACTCTACTGAAATTATAATGAGATACTTTGGCACGAATTATTCTGTCTAATTTTAAACCCACTTTAATTAGTTTTTGTTTCTCCTTTTTCTTTATTATTTGAAATATTTGAAAACTGCGATTTACAGGATTATGAATATTAAAATATGCAAATTATTTCTACTTTTAATTTTAAATCTTAATTATTTTCAACAAAGAAAAATCTCCAATTTCTTTATTTCCGAATACAAAGAAATGCACTCACAGTAAGAGGAAATGTAAAAGTTAAAAGAAAAGTGTAGGGAAATAAATTAAACGTCAAAATACGGCAAAGCAAGCAAAAATTAATGAATGTTCGGGAATGGAATTTAACCATAGTCGTAATTAATCCCATTCGTTTAACTAACTTGGATAAGACAATTTATTTAACTTAAATAATTAAATACTTATTAATACATCATTAATCAGATCAAAATCCAATTGATTAATGGACTTAATGTAAAAAGCGTTAAGTATTATTCAAGATAAAATAGATAAAATATTGACATTTATCTTGTTTTATTCAGCTTGGAATGAGTAAATCGTCAAAATTTAAGTCGTAAACTTAATCCAAAATAAAAATTTTATAAATCGTAGCAATTTTCTCCGATTTTGCAAGTAACGAAATTTATGACTCAATCAAAAGTACTTTTTTAAACTTCCCAATACGTTATTGGATACCCGTTATGTGATATATTGCTGTGATTATTGGCTATGGAAATTCCTACTCAAATGCCAAGTCAAAGTTCGCTTTATGGAAAGAATTGTCGTTTCTGAATGTGAAATTGTTAATTATAGCTATTGACGATTTAAAATGATGTTTGTAATTACTATGTAAATAGCACAATCAAATATCGTTATAACGAAAAAACCTCGATAAAACGAATTGTTTTAAAATCATCAAATTTAATTTGATAAAATTAAAACTTACGATCAAAATGAATGAGACTTTTTGGCTCCGGTTTAACCCTAATCGCTTTAGGTCTCGTAGCTTGAGTGGGAGCCACTGTAGCCACCTCCACATCATTCCTCCTCGCAATCGATGCCCAATCAGTAATTTTGGAACCCTGCGGCCTGGGCACACCCCTTAATTCCTGTCGAATGAGCCCGATCAAGGGATATTTTCCGCCTCCGCACATATCGTTGAAGTCATCCATATCAATGCTCCAAACCATCGCTCCGCCAAACTTGTTTTCTTTCAGCCATTTCAACTGGAAATAAAGAGATTCATTGAAGTAACCTATACCATCATCATTTGCTTGTCAAATAAAAAAAAATTTTTTTTTTTTGAAAATAAAATGTTAAATTCATATTTTATACACTTTTATTTATTTTTGTTGGAAAAAAGTTTTTCCAGTATTTTAGAGTACATTATTATCCTCGGTTTATGACCCGTGATAGAAAAAAATAAAAGTTAGGGTAAAAGAAAAGTAGAGTTTGAAATTCTTGTGGAGTTTTTAAGTGTGGGAAAAAAAATCAATAAGCCAAAAGTAGATGGAAAAGAAAAATTGAAAAGCTTTACGTTCTGCATTAAAAAAAAGAAGAAAACAAAGAAAATCGGTAATTTCGGGTCCGAGTTTGAAACATTATCGAGAAAAAGTATTTTTTAATGCGAGTTGAAATGGAATTTCCAACTGCGTGGAGTTCACCAATGTGAAATATTTAAAGAATTTTTCTTTTAGATATCCGAAAGTTATAAATGAACTTACTTTTTCTAAAATACTTCGTTCGTCATCGAATCCAACCCATTCATCACCATCATAAGCGTAGGGCGCTTTCATTTCTTCATCCCAAACGTACGTTGCACCTTTTTTTAACATTTCGCAAATCTAAAATTAATAGCAAAAATAAATTTTTTTTTATATATAAAAACATCAAAAATAATTTTTCATAGTAAATCAATCAATGAGCAGCATCTGACCATTTTATGGTCGACCCAAAAAAAAAGGCCCATAATTCACCGTAACACACATCTCAAACGTCTCTAAACCACAAAACAACACTTGAGAGTAAAATCATTTCTCCAATACATTTCCCCTTCATTACTCATAGCTGTCAATTTAATACACCTGCTTGTTTCCCACATATGTATTTGTCTGAACCACAACGCACCATCCCTTGGCGTTATCGAAGAAACATGGCAGGCATCAAGAAAAATGGTTTAGAGAAAAAAAGCAAATTTGTTTTGCTTAAAAAAAATAAAAAATAATAAATTTCTCAGTCGCTTCGTTGACTATTACTTCGTAGTAGGCGAGAAATCCGGCCTCCCGAGTGTACACTCCCGCTTTGCCACCTCCAGATGCTGGGGCATTGATGCCATTTCTCTTTGGATTGGCCAGTGTGAAGGATCGACCGTACGTGCCCATGCCGATGATGAGTTTTTCACGGGGTGCGCCAAGACGGACCCACATATTGGCTGCGAAATCCTTAAAAAATTGAAAATAAAATTTTTATTATAAAAACTTTGCAACTTTATTTATATTTATGTGAAAAATATTTTTTTTTATAAATTTTTATAAATTTTTATAAATTTCAAAATATTTGCTCTATATTTTAATTAGTTAAGACATTTCAATGTTATTTACACAAGTAAATAAATAAACGAAGACAATTTGTAAATATTTAATATAAGTGGAATTTTTTTTATTTTTCAACCGATAAACAACGTTTAATGAAATATGAAAAATAGTGTAAATTATTCATGCACTCAACGAGTTCAAAAGAGATAAGACGAGAGTTTTGGGTTGAAGAAAGAAAGTTGGGTTAATTTAGCATATCAAGCATAACAAAGCATGTATAAGTTAAAGAAGAAGGTTTTTAATATTTTAAATTTTAATTTTATTCTTAATGTAATAAAATGGTAGAAAAGTTTTTTTTTTTTCATTTTTAAAACCTCAAATGTAACATGTTGGTTGATAATAAAATATTTTTCATTACGTTGCGTTGGTTTTATGGTTTCAAATATTGATAAAATAAATTCAAAAATTATATTTATATGCATTGTACCATGCACAGCTGTTTCCGCCATGTTGAATCGGACGAAGGTGCGAATAAAGGGCTGTTGTGACCGGTGGTGCTTTCCCATTTCCCGTGGAAATCGTACGTCATTATATCGATAAAATCCAAAAGACTGAAATTGGAGAAAAATAAAAATTCACAACAATTTCCATTAATGAAATATTTTAATATTTTAAAGTAAAAAATAAATAAATTTCACATTTCAAACTGACCTCAGGTTGGTTCTAAAGTCAAGTTGAAATGAGTTTTCTCAAGACCTTTTATCCCCTACAGTGGACACTTAGACAAATGAATTTTTCCTTTCAGCTACTAACCTAAATGCGACCCATTGTGTTTTAATGCACTTAAAATGCACTCAAATGTACAAATAAGTGAAAAGTTTTCAAAATTTTAATTTTTTTCTTCTTCAAAAAGTCCAAAAGAAAGAAATCGGATTCGGTGAAGTGTGAAAAGGGTGATGGAGAGTGTCCAGCAGTGGTCATTTTAACCGATCAAGACAAAATTGGTAAATTGATTTATTTTGCAATTCAAACAGAATTTTGATGTTTTTCAAAAAATAAAAAAAATTAAATTTAAAAATTCACCCACTTTTTAAAAATTGCGTTTGGAATGGGTTTTCTGGTTGTAATTTAATTACACAAAACGCACATTTTGCACGCTCGGTTTACGAAACAAACTTTGCATGTCACAGTTTGCTTCGTCCAATAACAGTCCTCATTTATGCAGCGCTTTACTATCATTCCCCACATAAATCCGTCGGAGTTGGCTCTTTGTTGCTCCCTTTTTGCTAAACCCAACTAAATCGATTTCAATACTCACCTACTCACACTGGGCACATCGTATCCACCTCGAATAGTCTCTGCACCTGCAGGAACTGCTGCAGTAAGAAGTAGACGAGGCCTTTTCGTTTCTTTCGCTTCGGCTTCAAAAGCTTCGCGCAGATCCTAAACAGATTGGAAAAGACGTGATACTAAGTTTACAAATGAAATCCGAGATTCGAAAATGTGGACTCGGCATTAATTTTTCATTTTTAAAGTGTTAGAAATAAAATATTTTTAGAACTTATTAAACCTTTAATAAAGCGACAAAATTCTTTTTATCGTCTTCTCCCTTCGGATATTCCCAATCCAAATCGAGTCCATCGAAGTTTCGTTGGCGTAAATAATCTATGGCACTGAAAACAAACGTCTGCCTCGAGTAACGACTGCTCGAACCTTCTTTGAATTTCTCCGTACCAAACGACCATCCACCTGGAAAATATGAAAAAAATAAAAAATATAAAAATCATTCGATAAAATATCAGATATTAAACAGCACTAAAAATAGAAAATTGTAGCGTTTTCGACCACATTTTATTACCGATATAAACTTTATTGAATTTGATAAAAATCAAATAAAATTTTCCACACTTTCACATCAAAATTTATTCAAATTAAATTAAAAATTATTCTATTGTTTTCGTACTTTCGTGGCTGGAAATGAATGGGAAAAGAAAATGAAAAATTCCTTCGCCCAATACACAAAAGTAGCCTGGAATAGTAATGTACTATCAAAGTGGGATTTAAAATGAAAAACGCATACCCAAAAGTCACCATCTTTCAAACCTTCATTTCCAATTTCAAAGCATCGAATAAAACAGTTGGCAATGTGTGACTAGATTTGCAGCAAACTCAAATTAAATTAAATTACTCGCCTGCACCAAGTGTTAAAGAATCAGTTGAAAACCCGAGACAAGCTTAACAAAACAACAATTTTCCTTTCCTTCCTCCATTTTTTTACTTAAAATGTCATTTATTCTAAATTAAGATACACAATGCCAGAAATAAACACAAATAGCACTCTTTTCTTAATCATGACAAATACATTTAGTCATTTTTACCTGAGAAACACTTAATCCTGACTTATCTCAGTTTACTCGTGTAATTAATTTGCTTAAAATAATAGAGGGATTAATAAAAGGAAGAAGAATAAGTTAATCTGTTGGCAAACTGCTGAAACCCGATTTAATCCTTCTTAGAGAAAAAAGAAGAAAAAGTTGTATTATTCGCATAAAATTTGGAGGCAGATGGCAAATTCAAATGCCTTAATTAAGAACTCAAAGAATCAAGATGGGACACGCATTTCAACAATAAATGTATACAAATTAAGTTAATTTGCGTAAAATTAAGATTGCAAACTTTGTTTACTATTTTAATCTAATTAAATTATAGCCATCAAGTTTGGATTTTTTCATTTAAATTATCATTTATGAAATGCCTCACACGTGGTAAATATTTTTTTTTTTATTATTAAAATATTATTGTAAATTATTAAAATTAATTCAATTTGTTGTTTCGTTTCGCAATTTGCTCGTTTGATTAGAGTTGGATTTTTTTTCTCTTCTATTCGACTCCCAAGTCGCCAACACAACTGGAAATGTCAACTTTACTCGTTCGAAATTAGCAAACGAGATGCATCTTTAGGTTTCTCAAGTCGCTACTAAGTTTATATTCATTTGGGATTTATTATGCAACCTGCAGAAAGCTTTTTGTGATGGTGTGTACTTTGTATAAAGGTAATGGGAAGCTTAGAAACAAGACAATGTAAAGGGGATTAAACGATGAGTAGCAGAAATGTATTTTTAATTTGTATTTCTATTTTCTTAGGTTAAATTATTTACTAATTACAAATATATTTTTATGTTTTTAAGAAAATATTTAATAAATGTGCACCTTTAATGCAATAACAAAATATTACATATTTTCTATGCAAAGTCCTCATTGCTCTAATTACTTCTGCTTAACTCAACATTTTACCAAAAATTGCCTGCTGCAATTAAGTAAGGATTGTATCTGATGCAAGCAGAATTTCTCAGTTTAAAACTCTTTTTTTCACACACTAAACACTCCACATGTTTTAATTAAATGCATTTACTGAACCTAATGTTGGTAAGAATTGAAAAAGAAAATTTAGTTTGAGTGTTTGAATTGATCTAGATTGGTATTGATTTTTGTAGAATATAAATGTTAATTGGAAATAAATGACTTACCAACAGCAAGCAATACTTTAAGTTGAGGATTCTTCTTCTTGAGTTCAACAACTCTTTCATAAAGTCCTTTTTTCGCTTTGCTATCATCAGTATCTTCAAAGGGTGACAATTTGCCCTTCTTCATCCATCCAAAAGCAAAGAGGATGTGTGTACATAGAAAAGGATCAATATCTTCAGGAACAAACTTGCCAGTTTTTGGTCTATATTGAGACCAGTTTGTATAATAGCAAACAACTTTGAAGTCTGATTTATCTGATTTCTCTAATTTGCTACTCCTATTGTTTGCTAAGAAAGATTTGATGGTGGGTCTGATGATGGAATTTTTTCTTCCAGCAGCTGTAAATATATAGAAAAAAAATGCATTAGTTTTATTTTTCTTGAAATAAAAAAAAATGTTTTTTGCTTTTATGCAAATCCAAAAGAAGAAATCCTCAAGAGATTATCTGATATGTTGTGCATTTTATGGAAGATTTTTGAGAAGATAGAAATTGAAAAATATTTTTCCATTTATATTTCAATTTTATGTTTGAAAAGTGCAAGGGAAAATTAGATTTATTTGGTCAAAGTGGTTTATTGCTGTTTATAAATCAAATATACTTTTTTGAATATTGTATAAAAATTCTATTTGAGGTTTTTTGACCTGTGAAAATAGAATTTAAGGAATAATAAGATTGGTCTAGTAATTTTACTAATTTTTTCAAGCAGTTTTGCCTTACAAAATTAAATGTAGTGTAAAAGCAGATTAAAATAATTCAAAATGCAAAATGCATGAAAAGCATTAGACTGTAGTATAATGGTTATAATTAGATTGCATTTGGTTATTCAACTTGCATTCTTTTCAACTAATTTTATAAATTATACCAAAACAAGTTCAATGTTTTTTTTACATTTTTTAATTTGGGGAAAAAATTAGTATGCTAATGAATGAATTAAGAATTTTAATTGAAATTAATGAGATATGTTTAAGCAAACTTTTAATTAATTTATTTGAATATTTTCTTTTAAATAAAAAAATTTCTAATTGTAAATATCACTATTATTTCATTAAATTATATCTAATGTTATTAAAATTTATTAAATTAAAAATTCAATAAAAATATTTCTTTTTAATAATAAAATTAAAAATCTAAATTTTCAACAAAAATTTTACAATAAACTCTGCAAAACTTATGAATTTCTTTAAACGTAATTTCCGAAAGGTTTTGTGAATTATTTTTTTGGTATATAATGAAAAAAAATTTCAAATGATTACATTGCGACTTTATTCTCATTTGGATTTTTTTTTTTACAATACAATAACAAAAATCTAACGGAGTTTGAATAAAGAGAAAAAAATAGAAAACTTACAAAAGTAAGAAAAAAATTCTATTCTTTGCTAACATTAAAAACAGCTATTCAATGGTCCAACTTTTATGTAAAGTGGGGTTAAAATGACAATTTTTTTTTCAGAAATGTGAAGAAAATTAAAATATTTTTCAAAGGAAAATTTTTATCATATTTTCCTAGTAACAAAATGAAGACTTGAAATGTGCCATTAGGAAAGTGAGTAGCACGATTTTGATGGCAATTAAATTATAAATGCAACTTCCAACTAGCAATAATACAATAATAATGATTTAGAAGAGGATTAAAATTTTGAAAATTTTCAAAATAATTAAATATGTAAAGTATTTCAATTTCACATTAAAACTCTCTGCAATGTTCATAATATATAATCATTGCTCTGTCAGCTAATAATAATAAAAATCAAATGAAAATTCCAATAAAGTAAAAAGAATGATTAACTTCATTCCAAGTAATATGCATAAAAATGAGAACAAGAAAATTGTATTTCAATCAAATTTTTATCACCTGATGGCAGCATGGTTAATTCAAATAAATGATGGAGATCATATCAACTCATTAAGATGAAAATTTTATTGACACTTCTAAAAATCTATTAAAATTTCTATTTTTCCATTATAAAAGACACAACAACAAGATTATACAAGAGGTAAAAACCATTTTCCAATCAACCATTACCAAAACAGAGGAATTCAAATATAAAAAAACCCATGTAATTCCACTAAGAATTCAATTCCCCATCTCGAAAAGAAAAATAAACAATTTAACCTAAATATTCAAAATTTCAATTCACTAAAACCAATAAAAGAAACTGACAATTTTCCCATATAATATCCCAATTGCATAAAATCCCCAACGATTACTTAAAACAATGGATTTTCTAATGATTAAACTATCACTTTACATTATTATCCACCACATCCACACTTCAACAAACACGAGTAAATTTTTACTGACTCTCAGCCTGGCAGATTGTATCATTTCGCCTTGTTTACACTCTTAAAACTCGAGTGGAAATTGCAGCATTAATAAAAGCGCCAGTTAACGAGAAGCCTCTCAAGACAATCAAATTTCACTACGGTGCTGCCATACAATTTTCACAAGCTCATAAAACTCCAAACCAAAAGCGCCTTTACGGAACACAATGTGAAAACTTTCATTTTACCAAAATGCCATTCCCTTCTTTACTCTACCAAACCCTCCAATCATACCCTATTCCAAACTCCAGTTGACAAGTTTTAAGTCGAAAAAACAATAAAACCGCAGGTCCCATTCATTCGTTCATTCAGATTCAAAACACACACACACAAAGCAACTACTACTATGTATATTGAAAATATTTATTAGCAAAGTTTAGCAAAGGTTTTCTAACCATGTGGAAAGTAGGTTGTTAGCCTCATTGAAAATTCACGAGAAAATGTACGCATGCAAGAATGCACGCGCATTCATCCACTTAATGGTTATTACTGCAGGTTTATGGAAACCGACATGCACAATATACTTTTATAGTATCTAAAAATTTAAGTATCAAATATATATATACTTAAATAATCGCCATAATCGATATAATAATTAAATACGGCCTCCATGTTTTCATTGTTTTCAATGTCCTTCATTTTATTGATATAGAAAAAAACCTTGATTAAATTGGTTTAGTCACACCTTGGATATTTTGCGAAGGTTTTGTCAAATTTTAGTTTTTATAAAAAACTTTTAACTTTTACCAATAACGAGTGTTACTGAATTTCAAACTGCGCACATTTGAAGATACTCCATCATCCGTTATACTTATAAGCTGAGTGCATGTGCGACCGTGTCTCAGCACAGCTGCTAAAATGTCATCTCACACTAGAAAAAATTAGAGAGACCATTGCCGTCCTCCTTATGGCCCCTCAGGTAATTCATTTCCAACAACTTCTCTCTTCTGCAACGAAGCCAATAGGACCACTGGTAATCTCATCGTATTTCCCATTTTTTTTTTCTTTTTTTTTTTTTTTTACTTTTTTCTAGTCATTTCGACTTATAAGACCACACATTGGATGTCAATTTGTATAGTGCTTGTCTCGTTATTTTTTGTCGTTTTTGGCATGTCTTCTTTGACCATAGTCGAACATCACTTTTAAGGAAAAGATTTTATAAAAAAAAAAAATAAATCCACAATTCGACACAAATTTAAACTCGAATTCCCGACATTCCTAAACCTACAATTAGCCCCAAACTTGTTTCATTAAAATTCCAGTTTACGTGTAATTTAAATATAATAAATCAGACTATGCAACAATCAAATGAAAAGCATAAGTACCGCATTCCTTCGAACAAATCAAGCAGTTTTAAATATTTATAAGTAAAAATATCGATAAATAAATTTATAAATTTAAAATTAGTCCAATCTAATACTTAAACTTTGATAACTGATACAATTTAATCAGCACAATATAAAACTCGAGCAATTTTAGTATGCATAACGAGAACCTTCGAGCCTCAATAACGAATTGCTGCATCCACTGGGGCTTCGTGCCGCTCCGAGTATTCGATCCGTGCAAATAGTGCGTGCGTGAGCATTTTTGTCGCTGCTGCGGCTTTTTCTTATCCCGTCATTAACATTGTGTAATGCTAATTAACTCGTGTCTCACAATCTCGTACAAAGTTTTATTAAAATTTCATTTAATCTATTTTTAATGTAAGCCATTTATTATCACATATTTCAGCCCTCGACTTTATCACGCTTCGATTGAGTGAACAACACCACGAACTATTCAAAAGTATCTTAAGGTCAACAACCAAAACAAATCTTGTTGAAACGTGGCTTTAAAATAGTGTAAAACCTCAAATAAATCGCAATTATGTACATAAGGGTTTAGCATTTACACTATAAATCGAATGAATTCACAAACCGTGTTGAATTCAGTAATAAATTTCAACCTTAAACTTTTAATTATGTTTATTTATTATGGCTGGGAACAAATTAACTCGATATATTTCCAGTTTTATCAATTTCAATGAATTAAAATTTTATTATTTTTTTATTTTAATAAAACAACCGAGACTGGGACACCCTGACCTACTTTATTCAATTCATGGTTTGTATTAAGAATGTAAGTGGTATGTGGGTCTTCAATAACTACTTTTTCCTTATAAAAAAAAGCTGTAAAACTGTTAATGTCAGTGACACACCTTTTCCTATTCTTTCTTTGTTTCTATATAAATATTTGAGTATGTAATTATTATGCATTGTTTACAAAATAACTGTTATTTTCATTTTTTATTTAAATTATACAATTTAAAAAATACATTTATTTAACCTTTAATTATATTTAAATAAATTCTGATACCATCAAGGACAAAAGGTGATTATAATTAACTAAGCAATGTGTTTGTGAATATTAATTAGTATAAAGTTTTATTTAATATTTTTTTTTGTTTAAATCAAAGTCAGTTGTGTCGTGTAGCAATTGTTTTAGTGTTTTGAGTGTGGTTTTTTGGTAAGATCTTGATGTATTTACGTTTCTTAACTCAACCAGAACTACCATCTTGAACTCACTCCAAATGGAGAGTAAATTTCCAAGTCTTGGTTCCCTCGTAGTCCCCCCCATAAGTGCAATTCGCGTCTGCAGCACAGCACAGCCAATAGGACCCGCTGGTAATCTCTTTTTCTTTTCTCTTTTCTTCGATATTTCTTAAGTGTCTCATCGATTTATTTATTTCGATAAAAGTTTCAGTCACGTGACAGCTGGCAAATGGCCACTAATGTCGTCACTTCCTTCGTAATTACAATAACAACTTATTTCAATTGATTTGTACGAAAGAAGAGGAAAAAGATAAATGAAAATCGTTTTCTTCCTTTTTCCTCTTCTTTATCTATACTCAAACAAAGTTGATGAGTTGGCACAATTTTTCTTTTTCGTTTAGATTTTTTTTTTCTTCTTTTCTTGAATCAGAGTCAATGACTCGGACTAAAGACCAGGCAAAGAAGACATTTGCCACCAGTCATCTTGA
The DNA here is from genome assembly GCA_034696185.1 of Henia vesuviana. Lineage (NCBI taxonomy): Eukaryota > Metazoa > Arthropoda > Chilopoda > Geophilomorpha > Dignathodontidae > Henia > Henia vesuviana. Next base: position 15,582 of record JAQFZU010000285.1, on the reverse strand, counting down.
TTACCATCCATCGTCGCAACTTGTAGAACTCAAAGTTGCTTCAAACCGCCATCCGGGGTGCAATTGGAGTGGTGTCTTAGGTCACCTTATCAGCTCGAGGAATCTCTTTTGGCAGTGGAAAAGCCATTTTCCGCAACTGTTTGCCAACTTGCTTCACTTCTTAAATTGTGCCCACTATAAACACGAGGGAACAATTCCATTCTATTTCAAATGGCAAAAAGAGGTTGTGTGCAAAGTTCAACTTGAAAATATGACATTTTGACAAATGATCTTTTTTAACGTTTTATATTCAATGAATGGCCCTTCGATTGTCAATGACATCAAAATACTCGACCATAAACATCTCCATTCCCCTTTGACTCGAATACAATGTCGTGTTCTCAAAAAACTAATGAATGCAACCAACTGACCCTGATTTCGTGTGAATATGAATAGCTACGAATTCAACGGGAATTTTGATTGGTTAAAGCATAGCTTACAAAGCCATTGTACTGAATGCTAAATACTGTTTATATAACAATTAAATAAAAATCTAATCTCAGTGAATTTTTCAATAATTCATGATGCATTTGACAAATAAAAAAAAATTCGAATGACAGATTTTTTTCTTTGCATTTTAATATAAAAGAATGGGTTTTAAGCAAAGGATGTCAATTCGAATCAAAAAACGAAAGTTTGCAACAGACTTTTATTTCTTTCACCAATCGATACATTCCTTTGATAGGTTTTTTCCTCTCTTTCTACAACTTTTTTGCTGATAACAAAGGGTAACGCAGTTTGGAATTTCAATTAGTTGCATTTTGTGTTCAACCGAATAAACACTGTTTTATGTTGTTGCATTGTCATCAAAAAGGAAATGGCAATAAGTAAAACCGTGACAACATCGGAGATAAAAATTTCATCTCCTTTCGGTAATTAGTAAAATCCGTCTAAAGATTTAACTTCCTGACAACTGACAATTACGTTCCTTTTACTTTGTTCCTTCTGCTTTGCCGCTTCTAATTCTTTACTTCCCAAACAAAATAAATTGCAATGCATTTTGAATACATTTCTATACATTTGGAATGTATTAAAATATTTAATTAAAAATTTCTTAGAAATTAACGTCAATTGAATTTTTTTTGGATTTTCAATGAAAATCAAGGAGAATTTCGTAGAAAAAAAATCAAGTCCATTGGGTCATTTTACTTCATTTCATTTACTGACCTCACAAGTCCAATTTTGAAATTTAAAAAAAAAACTGACCTTCAAATTCGGTCAAGGCTAGAAAAACAAACAAATTTGGATTTCGAAGGCCGAAATATTTGAATATTTCTAATTGTTAACTTTTAATCGAATTAATCTGAAAATAAAACATAATCCGTTGTAAATAGAATTTTTTTTAAGGTCAAACTTTAGTCAATGGTTTACCTTGTACTCAAAAAGAAATTTGCTGCCTTTAGCTATGTCATTCTTTACCCCGAAATGCCGAAACCGCGTCGAATCAAATTATTTTTTTTTAAGAAAAAAGACAAGTTCGTTGCACTTCTTTTATAATTTCCTTTCAATAATAACCCTAGAGGTTATTTCTCTTTTTCTGTGCACGAAGGAAAACCGCATTAACCATCAAACACATTTACTTGCCCCGCCCTTGAGGCCATCAGACTATTTATTGCGATTAAAAAAAAAATACTAAATTGACTCATTTATCAAATTACTTTTTCAAATTACGGGACTTTGACTGGGTCTAACGGACCAGTAAAATCCAAAAAGACAATGAAAAAATTGTAAATAAAAAAAATATTTAAAAAATCATAACACACCTGGTGTTCCTAATACGGTACCGACTAGAGCCGATGAAATCACCAAACAAATGACTGTGAGTGTTGTAATGGCAACCTGAAAAAATAAATAATTAATTTAATAAATTCAAATAACCTTGAATCCTTAAACAAAAAAATATTTAAAAAAATATTTCCGCATTTTTGGTTCCAAAAGAAAATAATTTTTTTAAATTTTTTTATTATAAAAATATTAAAATGAATAAAACAGTGAAATAATTTTACATTATATTATTTTAGAGGTCAGAAAAGATTATATGAATGGTCCATTTTTAAAGGTCACTAGAGATTATTATTTAGGATGATAATAAATTCAATAGAAAATCCTAATGTCAAGTATAATAAATAAAAGTTTTAGTTACAACTTTATCAATATAAAATAAATCTCATATATTTTAAATAAGAATTAAATAAAATTTTGTAGGTCACTGTTATTCAAAGCTTATCTAATATCTTATAAGTAGTTTATTTACCTACTTAAATTTTTAATCTTTTCATTAAGCATTTAATTTTACGTCTCACAAATTAAACCCTAAAATTATTATATTCTTTAAATACAAAATCACATATTTAACGGTGATTAAAAATACATAAAAAATTATAAAATTCAAATTTTGAAAATTTTGAAAATTTTGAAAATTTTTAAAAAAATAATTAAATTTTTAAGAATTTGAAAACAATAATTTACAAAGGTATAATTTTTAATGTTTGTAATGACTTCCTCATAATTCAAGTTGATATAAACCCTTTATGCTCTGTTTTTTTTTGTTTATAATTTTATATTATTTTTAAATAAATAAAATTCTTTTCCAAAATAATTTTCCTTTGCAAGGAAATTCTCGCTCTGTTAATTTCCATTTACCAGGTCAGACGACCTCTTTAGCTAAGAAGATAAATTGAATTACAAGCAGCCGGATTAAATTGAATAAAGAACAATGTTCTTTGACAGAAATAAAAAAAAAATATTTAGTTAAATGTCAAATAGATATTTTTTTTGTCTTAATTGCAGTTAATCAGTAAGAAAAAATTTTCATTTATCTCAATTAATTTCTTCCAACTTTTCCCATCACATTTTTATAATTGCATTTTTTCTTTGTTTTTATTTTCTTTTTTCTCTAAATAAAGTTAAAAAAAAAAACCTTAATTTTAATGAAGTTAATAACTTGTAACAAGATTTTTTTCTTCTAATTTCTTATTGCATTAATTTGGTCGAGGAAGGAAAATGCAAATTTCGATAAGGTTTTCGGATAATTGCATTTTAATAGTTTTTTGTTAAATATTAATCTTAGAAATTGCACATAATTAAGGCTTTTTAATAAACCATTCATTAGGCTCAATTTAAAATGAGATGCTTAAACATTATAACTTTTAATTTATAACCCTTTTTTTAAACTCTTAAAAAATAAAATACAAAATTAAGACTTTTCTTTGTTTTCTTTAAAACCCTTTGAAAAATGGTTGACTCCTAATGTGAAAAAATTATGTCAATTTTAAAATTTTCATTAGAGTAGAAAAGAAAAATAAACTTTTAAAAAAAAATTTTTTAAGAACAATTTGGTGTTTAATGAGTGTGCATGTGAGGTGTTTTAATAAGATGTTGGTTAAGCTATAAACACATAAAAATGTCTAAGGAACCCCAATTAATTCTTAGTTTTAGCAGTTAAAAAGAATATTCAAATAAAACATTAAATTAAAAAAGTTTAAACATCACCTAAATTTAAACTAAATTACTATTCATTCATGCTGAATTACCTTGAAGATGAAGATTTATCCAGTATGAAAATGTATAAATTAAAATTAATTACACAAACAATTTAAAATATGCATTAATTTTTGTTACTTAAAACAACAAAAAAAAATTTAAAAAATTGATTTTTAATTTCAACCAAATTGAAAATTAAAAAAAAAAAAAAAAAAAATTCATTAGACTTTTAAGCAAAACCACCAAAACCTCTTATGATGCTTATATAAAAAATGTGTGCGAATGCAGCTATGAGCTTTTCCACTCCAAAGTGCAAAATTGCTTCTGCCTCAACACATCTAATTTGCTGTCAGCAAGACAAGAGAAAAGCTTCATTCCAATTGCCATGTCCAAACCAGCCTCAGTCAAAACTACTCTCACTAACCAACACTGAAAACACCACCTGCTTCATTCACTACCACTTTTCAGCTTTGCTTTTGATTCACTAATAATTTGATAATATTTTTCGACAAATGATCAATCGCAATATAATTGTCGATCTATTAAGTGATTGAAAAAAAAATGTAATAAAAAAAATAGTGACTGACAGCACCGTTCATTTATTCCTCCCAAAGCGCCATATTTGGCCCGAAGAAACTGTGCGAATTTCCCAAATCAGCAAAGTCATTCTACACCAGTTGATGGGCAACCTGCGGCACTTAAAGCATCAGCGAAGCGGTCCAAGGATAGATTTCTCTTGATTGGTACCCGCACACAATCCAAACAATCATACAAAAGTGAAGTAATTAGACAGCTCTAATATTGAACTAAATGTCTCCTCTATTTGCCATTTTACTGCCTCATATAAAATTTAAAATAAAAAAAAATTTCTTCTTTCACAAAAGTTAGAACACGAGATGTGTCTGTTTGAAAATTAAGTTTGTTTCTTTTAACAATTGTATCTGCATGTCAAAAAGATCAGTTTTATGATCTTGACTGGTTGTCAATAATGGTTGACAAGCCTGATTGTGGTTCACCGCACTGTGCAAGTGTGAGCTGTCTCACATTACTTACATCAACTTATCGACAGCGAATGAAGTAGAAATGGTAGATTAGGGTAAAAGTAAGCTTAACTTTAAAACTTCTTTTAACAAAATCCTCAAGATCAATATTTAAATCATTTTAAAGTCAAAATTTATAATTTTGAAATAACAAACATTAATATTCCTATCATGATTTTCAATGATTTTCATATTTTCCCAGAGAAAATTTTTTTTATTATTTCTAATTAAATATTCAAAAATTAATTAAAACTCGTTTGTCATTAAATACTTATTAAAACATTGTATTATCATTTTATTGCATAATAATTCAAAAATCAACCCCTTTAATAAAAACAATATCTGTCTACATTTTAATTAGATCAAGTTTACAAAACTGTTCAAGTCCTTATTTAGTGTTATGACAGTCAATGATTTTTTTTTAAAAAAAAATTGATGTATGGAAAGGAGATTTAAATTTATTTAAGAAAACCAGTTTTACTGCTCTGATATCCTAATTTCAATATAATTTTTAAATTTTAAATAAGTAAGCAACATTTCACTAATAATAAAATTAATTGGTAATTAACATTTCCACTTTCATAGAACTTCATTAGAAATCCATGACTGGGAACCACAGCAATTGAAAATTCGCCACTAATCTCTTGCATTTCTCAAAAATATATTAATTAGTGATTATTTTAACCCTTAAAAAGCAACAAGAGCACATCTAAGATTCGACATAAATTAGCCTTTAAAGTGGCAGCAACTGGGCAATTGGCATATAAATGTTGGCCTAAATTCCACTTGCAGAGTAAATATCGATGCATCTCTAACTTTATCTTTTGTCCAATGAGACCAACTTGAACTGATGGGCCACTCAGATTTGCTAAATTACAAACAGGATACAATTTTTTTTATATAATTGTGTGACCAAAAAAAAATGTATTTCCTTATTGCATTGCCCCAGCAAAGAATTTTTTATTAAGTATTATAAATGATGGTAGTTATTATTTATTATTATTAATCCCATCCCTGTCAGTCAGACAAGTCATTTCGAGTCCATCATAATCAAAGATGGTTTAAAGATGATGAGTGAAAATTGCATTTCGCACCTATTGTTTTTATATTCCATTTAAATCACGGTTTAGAATGACAGGGTAAATCCATCATTTGAAATTTGAAAATATATTGTTTTTATGGTGCATTTTTTAACCATTTTTATCCATGACAGTTTGCTTATGTGTAAAAGAAAATGGATTTCACTTGTTAAAATAGGTTGGAAAAAATGATGGAAATATTTTCCCTTCATTATTTAATATCAAGTAAGGTTATTTAATGTCTGCCAATGTCTGAGAAGAAAAACAAACCAGTTGTCAAGTCATATGACAATTTTATATTATTCATTATTCATGTGTATTATTTTACATTCTGATTGAATGTCGAATTTACATCTAAAATAATAGTCAAATATTGAAAAATAGCAAATTTCAAGCAAAAAATAAATTGCATTCAAAATTTAAAATTTTATTTTATTTATGTTTCAATTGTACTCGGTATGTTTGTTTAAGAAATAAAACAAAAACTCAAAAGCATAAAGTTTAAATTTTTAACGCAGTCAGTGCAATAAAATATTAAAAAAATTGATTTGCATGAAAATAGTAAATTTAAATATTTTTATAATTTTAAAATTAAAAAATCAATCAATAAAAATATTTTTTTTTTACTGTCAGAACCAATAAAACATTCACCCATAATGCATTAAAACTTATTTTCATTGACATTTTCAAAATTAAAATTGGTTTTGAATAGCATTTAATATCTCTTATTAAATTATTGTAAAGTTGAAAATAAAATTTCATTATAAAAATGCAATTATTTTCTATTTGAACTTAAAAATCGTCATAATGTGAAGTTCAAACCAATAAATCAATAATTTTTATAGTTCATTTAATCAATATCTGACCCTTGCCTACTTTCCTCCTTAACTTAATTTACATAAATAAAAATTAAGAAAAAACAAAAACTTGAATGCAGTGAATGTGAATAAGATCCCATCTGGATTCATTCAAAACAAGACTAGACCAATCTTAAACAGGTCCTTGTAGACACTTGCACCCTGAAGCAAAGGTATGAACTAGTTTTACTATTTTTCTAAGATAAAAAAAATACTTTTTGAACCTTTTCAAATACAACTTTCAATTTAAAAGTCCAAAGAGTTTTTTTGTTTATTTTAATTATTATCAGTTATTAAATCTGAGGGAAAAAATGAGGGAAAATACACACTGAAAATTGTCATGTTGAAAACAACTTTCTTGTTTACTATTTAAAGGGGAGGAGTGTTTTAACCCTAATTTTATCCTATTTTTTTGTATTACTAAATAATCACATACTCCACAGTTCACTGATTACTGAGATTTCTATGCTTTAAGTCAAGGAAATATTTAAATGATATAACCTTAATTGTATTGTAATAAGCAATAAAATTATTTTATAACTGAATTAATTTTTCTGTTTATATAACTATTGTATAAATAAAAATTTTTAAATTATATTACATATTTTTATCATTCAGTTGTCACAACTAAGTGAGTAAACAAGAACACTATTTTGGTCAAATGCATGAGTCACAAATTTAAAAGAATAATGACCAGTGCCAAGACTAGTTTCGGTCACTTGAGTCTAGGGCAACGGATCTTTCTTGCAATCTTGTGCTGATTACCCATAGATACATAAAATCAATAGTAGAGAATGCAAAAAAAAAATAAGAAAATTCAAATAAATTAAATTTCCAATTTATAAAAAGATTTTAAAGACTAAAAAAAAAAAATAAAATAAATAAAAAATTAATTTTTAAAAAAACAATATAAATAAATAAAATCTAAAATATTGCTTAAAAAAGCATAAATCATTCTCAATTCCCAGTCATATAAGTTTCCTGAACTAGGCTAACATACATTACTTCCTAGTCCCCAACCATTTTTTTATCAACCAAAACCTGATTTCCATCACCAAACAACCAAATAAAATAAAAAAATAAAAAAATCTTCAAAAAATAATTTTTTTTACAAAATAAATCAAACATCAATGACTTACCATTTTAAATGCAACTCGCACTTTGAAAATTTAAAAAAGAAAAAAATATTAAAATCAGCTATAAATCCGAATTTTGCACACAAACAACACTAAAACAGTGCAGGCAAGAGCAGTAGACTCATTTCAGAGCAGCAACCAGCTACTAACACACTCGAGCCTAGTATTGACTGGGAGAGAAGCAGAGACCCGACAGACTGAGCTAACAGCGCCTTTCACGGTTTTATTTGGCACTCACTCGCACTCCGCCAATGGCTCGAGCATCAATGTAGGGCAACGGGGCATGCGAACCAATGACAAAAAAGCAGTGGCGGAAAAAAACAACTTGTACGATACACTTGAGTCAGCACACCGCACACATACACACAAAACATCAACTAGCAATAGTAATAATCAAATTGATATGACCTTTGTTAAGGTCAAAAAATATTCAACCAAAATTAAATACAATTTTATCTTAAATAACCGGGTGAATGTAATTGAATGTAAGATGGATTCAAAGTAAGTGGAGCTGTTATATAGAGAGGAGCAAGATTTTTACACGTGCGAAATCAAATTAAGGAAGTGAAGGAACGCATCTTTCGTAAGCTCGTAGCAGGTCAAGCAATGAAGGGCTGGGTCATGTAAGGTATTGTTAGCAGTTGGCAAATTACGGTATTGAAAAGACAAAGACATAATTGTGTCCTCAAAATGTGGAAATTATATCGTGTAATTGTATTTTCAAGTTCGCAAATTCTTATAATTTTATTTTAAATTTTTTAAAATAAATTTTTTTTATTATTTTCAATATAAAACGTAAATTACGTATCGATCGTTAATTACTGCGCCCAATTATTCCTATCGACTTTCATAGATCTTCAATTAACCGCATGATTTTCTCCCGTGCAAGAATAAATTAAAACCAATAATAAGATTTACCCCTACATATATTGTACTACAAAATGCAAAAATTATATTAGATTCTCAACTGATACCGAGTTTTCTTCAATATTGGAAAAATGTCTACTTTAACATTTCTTTCATCTCCCAAAAAAAAAAAAAAAAAAAATTACAAAACTCAGCACATATTTTATAGTTAGACTTGTGTGAAAATTATTCCAACATCAATAGAAAATATCTTTTAGCACTGTATATACATTGGCAGTGTCCGTTTCCTAAGGCAATCCACAGGGAACCGTCAACGTCGTAGATGCATTTCTAACCGATAACATCTGCTAGAAATTACCTGACCAAAGGATGTTTATTCAACAACTTTTACTTGCCCACGGGATATCGAGATAAAAAAAAAATATTCAAGATTCGAAAATCTGACCTTTTATAGGTCCGGGTATATACGTTTAAGTTTGGAAAATGAGAAAAGACACAATATGTATGCGCGCTGACTTGGCAACATATCCATATGTTTATCATCTTTCACCTCTTGCTGTACTGCTCGTAATACGTTTTATAACTTCTTGTTATATAAAACAAAGTCATTTACTTTCTTTTCCTGCCATTTTCTCACTTATTTTATGTTATGAAAACATAATATAAAAAAAAATTCCATTTTTTTAAAGGTGTGAACGAATGGGATATGGGGCAGGTGGAACGCTAAAAAACACCATTAAAGCCGCGAATAAGCTCGTAAGTAGATAGAAAACTTGTGTTTCCTTCTCAAACTCAGAGGACTTAGTGGGATCTTGTGGATTCGCTTTTGTCACTAGGACCTTATGTATTAATGATGAAATTTCTTTCCACCTTTTCTTCCATTGCCTTTTCTTTGTTGATTTCAGACAGAATATTGGGTTAAAGTACAGATATTCTTTAGCTTTTGTAAAATGTAACGGATTAACTACCCTAGGCCCCTAGGCCAGCCCAAACCACTGGTGTGTACATTCAATTAAACCATTTTTTGTACTCTCGAGCCTCGAGCCTTTTCAACCTAATGGTTAATCCGCCACTTTGTTGTTTACTTGGTGGTGATCAGCAATAGTAAAATGGTGAAGCAATGCCAAAGGTCTTTTGATACAATTTCCAATTAGTCAATTGAATTTTAAAAAATAATTATTTACACTTTATTTTATTCTCATTTTCTAAATTACTTTTTTTACTACATTTCTAGTCTAAAGTTAGCAAGAATTATGTTTAACTTATTATCTGCTGGTTTCTTTCTGTGTTATGTATGACAATGTAGAGGTTATCCAGATCCAAAGATAGAGACATTGATCATATCCAGTTTCATGTGATTCTTTTGTAGCTATATATCTTAATTTACATCTTTTGCTTAATTACATTTTAGTTTGTTATTGTTTTGTTAAACATTTTCAATTATTGTGGCTGTTTTAATTCTTTTATAATTCCATACACATGGCAATTGTTAAGAATGTACTAAATAAGTACATTCTTCAAAGTCACCTGCAATGCAGATTTAAGCCTAAATAATAGAATATTGCTCTTTGTCTTCAATACATCCTTAAAATTAGATTATTAAAGACACCATATGCTATTTAATGCAATTTTTATTTCGAATTACAAGAATATTTATGTTCTTCACTCATAAAACCTGTGAGAAAACTCAGTTAATTTGTTGATAAATTTGTTGCTCTACTGACAGCAGTAATTGCTGAGCTTGTAATATTTGCTACAAACTTAATACTAACCAGAAACATATTTAATGGATGCTATTTCCAACTAATAAATCAAAGTCTTAGAAAAGTGCTTATTACTACCAAGTTATGCTTTTTTTTGTTCTTCAAAAATATGAAACTCACTGTTATTCTGAATTAATCATGAGTTATAAAAAAGTCACAAAATATCCCAAGTTGAAATGTTTCACCAATTCTTTTGCAGGGAGAAAAGCACACTTCAAAACATCTGCATTTCAATATTTCAATAAAACCATCATCCATCATACTTTCCTGCATTTTATAGGCTTGTAAACCCATTTCTCATCAAAATAAGCACCTAGAAAAATATTTCTAACAGCTGCTTGTACATTTAATTCCATCTTTTTCTGCTTAATAATGTTTGAGAGGTAATCTTTTTTTTCAAATGTTTTCCAGCAGACCTTAAAGCTGATGGCAACATTAATTCTCAAGTTGATGAACCCTAACAACTTTTTCATATTTAGGCTGAGGATAGTATGAAACTGGATATTTTAGAGGTAAGCTTCATTAGTAGTTTTTGTTTCAGACAAGTGCAAGTGCTAGAACAACAAAATATAAAAAAAAATAATAAAATCTAGAACAAGGTTTTTTAAAAGAAGGTTGGCTGACATTCCTATTTTATATTCATTTTTAACCCTTCTTTTATATCTTTAATAAAAACCCACTAGTATTTATGTCTTATTTGTATGTCAATTTGAGTCTTAAAGACTTTCAATCTTTTTTTTTTAAATTAAATTTTATTTTTCCATTTAAATTTTATGTAAAATTGAGAAAGATTTAGTTCAGTGAGAATTTATAATTCATTCATGTTTCATTTTTCATTGTTCCTTGTTCCTTTATCTCAATTTACAAGTCTTTGACAGTCAAAATCAAAATATTTAAACTTTAACTGACTTTTAGCCTGTTTGTAATTATATCTAAAAGCTCGTTTAATAATATTAAACCTTTTCACCTTTCACGAAATCCATTTGCAGTTGATAGATGAAAAATTGAAAACAGTGGCAAGGACAAACATCATGAGTTGAAACTTCGACAAAAATACACTGATTTGTATTAATTTTTCATGGTAATGAAACTGTAAAAAAAAAATAAAGTAATTAATTATTTAAAATTGCATTTTAGTGTAGCAAATGTCAACAAATTAATGTTTATCATTTATCACAATTTTCACTCTACTCGTGTGAAGATTACATTTCCTGCTTTAACAGGCCATTTAACCATAAAATTCATTCCGTTTCACTTCACTCTTGCTAGTAACATCTTCAGTCATATATGGTCTCGTTATTAATTCATTATTCAGTTGAATATTACGTTATTAGAAAATTTTTAGAAAATGAAGTTCCGGCAAAACTTCCTTATTTGAAAACAAAAAAATTAATAAATGCATTTTTAATAAGATAAAAACACGTAAGAATACCTAGGAAGTTACTTACCAATTTCTATAAAACTGGACAAAATTCTCGTGCTCTTGAATTGTGTTAGTGAACCACACTGGAATCTTTCACTGTAGGTTCGATGACCCGAAATGAACATCTCCAAGATTAATTTTTTTTTTAAATATTTATTATTAACTCGTATACTTTCTTCCTGCTATAAACAAGAGTCTGCAAATAAAATTAAAAAAAATTATATTTCCTTTTTAAAATTTTAAACATTTAAATAAAAATAAAAACAGGTCTTTGAAATAGTTTAAAATAATTTTAAATTTAATTATTTTAAAAAAAATCAAATTTAACCCACTATAAAAAAAGTCACGACAGATATTACAAAATCTCATAAATATTAATAAATATTGATAAATCTAAATTATTATTATTAAATATTTAAATTCTTGTTATCAATTTCAAACTTGAACAATTATTCAGGTTAAACAGCAAAATTTTTAATTTTTAAAAGGAGTGTCACAACAGTTTGAATAAACACAACCATTTGTCTTATACAGTGTGAGTCAATACTCAACAATTTGTAGACAGTCAACACAAATAATGACAACTTCTTTAGAGAAAGCAAAAGGATTGGTCGATTGACCTCTGAACACCGGATACATGATTCAGCAATTACCTCTTGTATCGGAAATGTTTTCAATCATAAATAATTCAACGAACCAAACTTTGATTTTCCAATACAGTGGATTTAAGGACGATATTTACACTGTAATTGAATCAACATTTATTTTAGTTACACAATTAAAGTCAATTGTAATTATACCAATTGTAATTATACCAATTTTAATTTCTACTAAATACATATTAATATTGAAAATACCACAGAGATATAACTGACTTAGCTACTTTAAGGATAATTGCATTTCATAATAATATTTAATATTACAACATGACCCTAGCAGCTGCAGTAGTCACTAGTGACATTAAACTTCATATAATCTTAGTACCTTAACAGCTGTGACTAAATTATTTTTTTCTGTCAATTTTAATCTACTCATTATAATGTTTATAATGACTACTGAAACTAATCAATATATCAATTTTTTTATATATTGTTTAAATATTTATTTAACTTGTGACCCATTTCTATTTTATTGCACAAAACGTGACTAAGAATGGCCATTAAGCTCTAATCCATTACATTCACTTTCCTTTAAGTCCCATTAATCTTCTTACTTTTTGCTGGCACCAAATCCATCACCAGATGTTTGGAATTGTGCTTTAGTATATCTACTTTTACACAAATTAAGCACTTACTTTATTAATTTTGTAACTGCTATTGAATTAAATTTTAATGAGATAAATATTTAACAATTTAATTAAAATTCTTGAATAATCAAAACCTTTTAATTAAAAGTAAAGGAAAATATTTATCAAATGACATTCTGACTTTGAAAATAAACATTTGCATCTCCCCATGGCTTAAATTGTCACATTAATCCCAAATATCAGACAACCCTCGAGACTAGTCTCTAAACTTCTTTACAGAAATCCAAAATAAACTTAAAATATTAATATTTTATTTTCTTGATAAATATTATTATTGATTTATTCATCCTACCAAAATCCCTTTATAAAAATACATTATTTTTTTATGCAATTTTATCTACCATTTTTCTATGAGTTTTGAATAATTAAGTAAAATGTTATCTTAAAAATTATTTAATTAATTCAACTATGCATTGTTGGAATTTATCAAAAGTGCCTCGAGTTAGAAACTTTGATAACAAGTTTAAACTTTTGCAATTAAAAGAATGTTCTAACTTTATTTGTGAAATTTAAAAAAAAAAATTTAATCACTTTTAACTCTTTCTTTCATTAAATTTTCCTTATTAAAATAAAAAATTTGAAATGAAATCAAAAATTCAGCACCACCATCAGTCAATGAACAAGGTTTAAGAACCTTGCATTGAACTTGTGTTTTTACCAATGGTCAATGGCAGGAATGAATCCAAAGCTCGATTCAAGTGCAATTTGGCCTCATAAAGTAATCTCCAAATTTATTACCTTTTCAATACATTTTTTTTTAATTACAATTTTAAATCTAAAAAAAAATATTTTTCTCAAATACATTTTCTGGGTCATTGGGATCAATTCAACTTTCAGTGATAATTTCATGTCATTTATATAGGTTACTTCATTTATAAACTAATTTACATAGCTGGAATGTGATTAATTTTGCTATGCTACACCCATTTCAAAGTCCAATAACCAGATGATGTTAAAAACAAAACCGAATGTTCACTAATTCCTAATTAATAGCCACACTTAATCATTTAGAAAAAGTGCTGATTCATTTTAAATGGGTAACCCAACTTTTGTTCAAAGGTCATGCTTGATTACAATCCAAAAGTCTTTTGTTACTTTTGCTTTCAATATATTTCCATGTCTTTATTGTGTTGTTAATAAAGTATATTTATTCTGTGCTTTAAGTAAATTAATGGCTTTCCATTCCAGATAAGACCTTGCACATGACTTCAATTACTTACTTTAGTTTATTTCCTTCAAGTTTATATAGCAAAGGAGTAATTAACTCATCTTGTAGTGGTTAATGTTAAAAAATATTTTTTAAATATCTGTAAATAAATAAAAATAAAAAAATTAGACATTTAAATCAATTTAAAATTCATAAATGGTTTTATCACATTGAAAAACCTTCAATTCATTCATAGGATCAATTTGGAAACTGCTTTATTCATCCATATTTTGAATCCCATAAGTGAGTGACATTTATATATAGAAACGAGGAAGCAAATTCATTTCACATAACACAATAAAAATTTTTTTTAATCTCAAACTCAATGCTAATCAAGTCAAGTGTCGACATGCAAATCCAGTTTAGTGATTAATTACCAACAGATTTTCTACTTCAAAAATATATAATAGAGTAAATTAATAAAGGTATAAATCAATTTGCATCATCCATTTATTTCTGTTATCACCCGTTTAAAGTACTCTTTGAATGGTAAATGAATTTCATAAATTAAATTTGCCATCCGACTAAACGGTTTTTTTTTGTTTAATCTGATGTTTTGTTTGATACTTACTCGACGTTTGTTATTACTGCAGTTGGTGCACCGTTGCATTAAATTTTACACCAAAATCTCACTAGAACAATAGACAAACTGTTTGCAAATTATAATTCCAAATGTATTTAGGAAACTATGTTACTAACCTGGCTTCCGGATTTATTTTTCAAGTGTTTGAAGTTGCTACCGTTTCTGTGGTGTTTTGTTGCTTTAAGAAAAAATTTAAAAATTTCTATTTGGATTAAAGTTTTAGAAGCGTCAATTTAATTAAAAGTAAATAAATTTTTTTTTATGTATTTTTAATTTTTTTTCTATTTTGTAATTGAAAATATTAATAATTTATTTTTGTTTAATCATTTTGTTTATTTTAATTGGAGAATTTAAAATTGTTACTTACTTTTCGATTAAATTGTCAAAATTGTGCTTCGGTTTATTTGTTTTCTTACTAGAATTGTAAATATTTTTAGTAGTTTGTTATTTGGTTTTAAAGGAGGGAATTTTATCTTTACGTGTTTTGACATTTGTATTTAAAAGATAGTGATATTGGATTCTGGGATTATTTTGAGAAACTCGACTCATCGATCGTCTTATCGTTTGTGAGATCGATTCACAGTGAAAATAGTCTTATACAATGTTTTCAAAACTTAATTCATAACTCGAGTGAATTCGTGTCCTCATCTTCGTCCGAGAGATTCGCGCTTCGCTTCTTATGCCATCTACAGGTCAAATTCAAAACTATTAAACGTTAAATCTGGTGATTTGTTTACGTAATAATAAAAAAACTAGTTAATTAATTGAGTAAAACGAGAAAACTTAATAATATAATTTA
>JAQFZU010000284.1:0-33672 GCA_034696185.1 Henia vesuviana | reverse complement strand
TTTCCTTAAATTAAAATTAATATAAAAATTTTTTTATATAATTTCAAAACTCCCCCCACCCCCCTTAAAGCCTATTCAACCCTAAAAAAGCAATTAAAAATCCTTCACTTCCAGTCACTTGACCCATAATAAATATTAAAAAACTCTTCACATTAATCCAATTAATTACAAATCGACCATCAACTCCCATTACAATAAAAAAAAAAACCTCGATACAAAAACAAATTAATTTTCAATTTAAAAATATGTAAAATTGTATTTGAACTTGGTAAATTAAAATAGATATATAAAAGTGATAGGTAAACGACCTCATTCCAGGCCACAAACTGAAATGAAATGATAAGAGAAGCAAAAGAGTAGCTCAAATCTATTTTCTCGCTTCCCTTTCCTATATACATGTGGCCTGGTCACAGCATCCAGGTGAGGCTCATGTGGTGGGTCACCCGGTGCTCTCCCTTCCCCATCTCCCACAATCCACTTAGTTAACGACCCAACAACTCTTTTTCCTACCTCATTTACATTTTATAATCACATTTTTAAAAATTCAAATTAAGCTCGACCTCAAATTCGTACACCATTAATGAAATTTAGAACTTTTAATCATTTTTATAAAAAATTTAAAAAAATAATTTAAGTAAAAATCGATTAAATTTAAGGTTAAAAAATTGCAATAAAATTAAGTTAAGAAATTCATTTACTTCCTCTGGGAAAGAGTAAATGAAGCAATGAGTGATGTAAATTAAAAAAAAAAACAATATAATAACAACAATAAATATGTATATCATAAGTTGTTGACCATTTTCATAACCAGGAAGATAATCAAGGTTGTTGACCTGATCGAAGAATAAAATGTGCAAGTATCCTTGACATTTCTTCTTCTGCATCTTAAAAGGGAAAAGTGGTTCTGGAGCGCCGCACTACTTGGCTATGGGCCCTTGACCTTCTCCCAGAAACAAAAACCCACAATAAAAGTACCAAAAAACCTTCCAAAAGAAACCCAAAACTCGTAAAAAGGTAAATATAATAAATTTAGTAAATATAAAATTTATTCCATTGGAAATATCCATTGAAAGAGAAAATGTAAATTTATTTTTAAAAATTGGTTAAAATAGATTTTTTTTAAAAATAAATAAATAAAAGGGTTAATTTGGCGACTTTTCATCATTTCCACACGAGGGAAAGCAAATCGGAGGCCAAGTTAGGCCAATCACCCACATACGAACGATACAGGAGGCTGAGTTCGCCGCAGGACATTCACCTTCCACAACAAACTCGGCCGTTTTGGCCGATATCGAATTAAACGATGCGCGCGCCATCTAATGATAAAATACTTAATTTATTATTAAACACTTAAGCAATAATTTTAGAATTATTTCATAATTTGTTTGAAAGTATTTTTTCAAATGTTAAATTACTATTAGTAATAATTATAGATTCAAATTAAACCTAATTTTTAATGTTTTAAATTTTTTTTAAATAGTTTGGCCTAATGAGAACAAAATTGGGATCAAAAGGTTTTGTTGTGGATTTTTATTTTTTCAAGATTTGTTTGGTACTTGAGTTGAGTTATATGAATTTAGAAATTAAGTTTATATAAGATTTTTTAAGAGGAAGAGTGGAAGAAGTGAAATATGAAAATGGAACCTTGGCCTATTTAAATTTGTGTCTGTCTAATTTGAAAGGAAGGTTAGAATTTAATGTCTCCAAGGATGGTAAGACCTTGGAATGGAAATTGAATAGGGAAAGAATTTAATTTTGAATTTTGAGGATATGAAAAGTAGTTAAATTTAATTGTGTCCAATTGAGTTTCAACAGTTTAAGACAATATTCATTGAGAGAATTCAAATTCTAGAATTCTATTTAACACAAAATCCAATTATAAAAATAGCAAAAAAAATTCAACTTTTCTCTCGAATTCAATATAAATCTGTAGAAATTTCAAAAATTCAAAATTAAATTTTACAAAATTCAAAAATTGTATAAAAAATTCAATTTTTAGATTAAAAAAAAATTCAATATTTTCAAATCCCCTTAAAACCAAAAAATCAACAAATCCAAATAAATCCCTTCTAATCCCAAATCCCAAAATTCAAAAACAAAATCCCAAAATGGAAACCCCAAAAACCGAACCAAACTCAATCCCAAAGTTCCTCATTCCACTCACAGCTGGACACATTTCCCAATAATCCAAATTACGTCACCCTAAACCCTCCATCTTTTCAACGACCCTTGACCCTTGTTGACCTCTTTAACCCCCCCACCCATCCCCGTAAACATCACCATTAACACCCCACCGCCGTCATATATCACCATTAATCCATCCCATTACTAAACACGCTCTGTCCAGTTCATTGACCTTCAATTAGGCATTATGGGTAAGAAAAAATGAAAATAAAGGATTTGAGTTGATCAAGGTTGCCATGGAAATGAATCGACTCTCATTTCCGGGTGGTGTTGTGTGTTTTTTAAGGTTGAAGAACCTCCGTTGATGCGTCGTTTCAACTCTTGAGGGGGTCGAAACGTCTATTTTTGTAGTAGTTTTTACTTTGTGTGGGTCAATGACCTCTGAGCCTCGGTTTCGCGGAAATTTCCACCCACGTGACCTTTTGCTTTAACAAGGCGAAATTTTTCGATCGAATTTTTCAACAAATTGCGAAATCCCCAACCGAGTTGTGTTGTGTATGTGTGGGCGAGGGTTGAATGACCTTTTTAGTTTCTTCCTCGCTTTTTCCTCCTCGTCCTACGCGAAATGGGAGTGTAAACAAAGGTGCTTTTTATTATTGGGGATTTAAAATTTAAAATAAAAATATTTTCGGATTCAAGTGGAATCGGATCGAATTACAAAATTTTAAATAAATTTTTTTTTTTTTTTTTTTTTTTTGGTTCGCATTATATTAAACGACCATTTTGTTTTATTTATTAAATTTAAAATTTTTTTTTTTTAAATTTAAAAAAAATCCTTTGAAATTTACAAAATGTAAAATCAACACTTCTGTATTAAGATTTAATCAATTAATTATTTTTTTTAAAAAACACATTAAAGGTAAATGTCGGAAATTTCCTAATTTTTTTCTCCAAAATTTAATAAATTAATCGCAACGACGCTCTAACCTTGAATCCAAATTCTCAACCGAGTTCATTGACCTCGTAAGAAAGAGAACCAGAAACCCAACAAGAGACCTGACATGACTCAGTTTTGACCAACAAAATCAGTTGTCAACCCACATTTTTCTTTTCTTACTAATTATAATACTCTTAGGTCCATCTTAGGTCACGTGGTTAATCATAATTAATCATTATTTTTATAAAGGTTAAATAAATGCAATTTTTCAATTTGTTTTATAAAATTTTATTTAAATTTAAAAAAAAATTATATATTTGTTATTGTTGCAGGTGTTTAATAGTGATAAAAGCAAGGGCTTGTATTGTTGTCACTGTTTATTCTCGCTGTTTCATCTTCGACAGCTGTTATTTGAATGGTGGGGTGAGGATGGGGAAGGGGAAAAGATTTTTATTTTTTATTATTTTTATAAGAAAAAAAAAATTATTGTTTTAATTATACCTTGATTTATTATTGCAAGTGGTTTTGAAGTTCTTTATTGTTTAAATAACAATAAACTGTGGGTGGTTAAAAAATATTTAAATTCAATTGTTGATTTTTCAGTGAATTTAACTCATTTCGTCAATTGTTTATTATTGTTTAAAATAGTTTAGAAAATGTTTTGGCATTGTTACAATAGCTTTAAATAGTTTTAGTAACTATTACAACAATTTTTAACTATTCTTCTCTAGTTTAAACTGTTTATAAACAATTATATTGCATCACTTTTTAACAGTTTAGTATTGTTTAATCAATTTACTACTCTGAGTAACTATTAGCAACCAACTGATAATCCCACTCCCATTAAGCCACCAAACTAATGCAAAAATCAAATAAAACACGAAAAATAGGAAACAACCGGAAGTAAATTCCAACAGGTGCAAGTAGACGCCAGGTGACCACAAACTCAAAAACGAATTTTATTTTTAGCAGTCAAATCTCGTGGAGCGTAATCGATTGTGATTTGTCCATTTACGGAAACACGAGTGCGTGTGCGTGTGTTTAGTATTAAGTTCAGTGACTCGAGCCACGAGTCCAGCTGGCGCGTCTTTTTCTTTTTAACGACGAAACGGTGGGGTGTGCGTTGGGTGAGGGTTAAAAAGTCCCATTGTGTGGGCGGAAGTGGTTTGCAGGGTAAAACCCGGAAGGAGTTTGCACAACTGTCCCTTCCTCCCCCAGCCATTGTCTCGGTTGTCGCGGGGTGGCGCAAATGACGGATATAATAAACGCTCATCATCGGTGGGGGGTCAATTGACGACTCCATTTTAGGTTTTTTCCCTCGTTTGTTTTCGAAATTAAAATGGCGGTGTTTGTTTTGGGTGAATGGATGAATGTGACGAATTTTTTGGAGATTTCTCAATCGTTCTGTTTTGGTCAAGTTCAAAGGGTCAATAACCCTTTTTCTCGCGTTTTCACGCCCACGCGAGGCCAGGAAGCTGTGATAATGGTAATTGAGTTAACAATAAACCCAGAGGTTGGTGATTGGCAGTTTGATTGTTTTGTCTCTTTCTAAGGGTTAGTTTAATGGGATGGTTTGTGTAGTGTCGAATTTAGTCAGTAGGGATCAAGTGACATGAATATGGTCCAAATTAATAGTTTAGTTTACAATGTGAAAATTTAACTAATAATTAAAAAAATTGATCAAAAAGTAAATTTCCAAATGCAATTGTTGAAAAAGTACTCAAAATGGGAAAATTTTAAAATTTGTCAAATTTATTTGGAAATTCTTTAGAATTTATTTCAAAAATGATTCAAAACTTGTTAAATCTTAATCAAATTTCAATTCATCTTGCTAAATCACTTGATTCAATACTTTAATAAATTTTACCTTCTGAGTCAGACAAATCAAAATCTGTTCTTTTCACTACTCATAATTTGCGCAAGAAACCAATGTTAGTCACAGCTAAAATTACGTCTAACTAATACTTAATCAATCACCTGATGTCCAATTTCAACATTTCTCCAATATATTTTAAAAAATTATACTTAACCCTTTAAACCCCCAATTTACTCATAATTGCTCAAACGCTCACCAGATGGCAGCAAGTCTCCACCACGCCCAAACCAGTTTAAAACTGGCACGAAATTATTCAAATCTCGACATCACCTTAAGCAAAACGTTTAAATTTAGTTCCGTTACATGAAAATCAAATTAAAAATATGTCAATTTTTATGACTGTTATTAAATTTTAAATTTTTAAATTTTTTTTTAAGTAATAAAAAATTTTTTCAAACGACCGCGTGTCAGTTGAAATATAAATAATTGTAAACGAGTTTTGTAATTAAAAATTGTCACTTGACGACACCTGCGCATTAAAAAATTGCTAAAACGGAAACAGAGTTGCACGTGGCGTTTCGATAGACTATGAATCGACCAATGAAATACCGTGGAATGGTGAAGGTCAAGGACAAGATGAAGAGAAAACAGTTGTCATGACAACTTCATCATCATCATCACCATACCAAGAAAAACAAAATAAGTTGTGTTGTCATCAGATACTAATTCATTATCCTCCTATTTTTTTTCTTTAAATTAAAGAAATTAAAAAACAAAATTGTTTTTTAAAAATTAAAAAAAATATTTTTTAATCAAATTCAAATTAATTAAAAAACAAGAAAAATAAAAATGAATCTTAAATTCAATTTTCATTTTAAAAAAATATTCAAATTTAATTTAAACTGAAAAAAAATTTTTTTTTTAATTTTAATTAATTTTCCCACACAATTTAAAGTAAGTCGAATCATATCCGCTGCTCACCCCTTTAATCTCTTTAAATAAAAATTTTCCTAGAATTTTCCAATCATTTGATTCCAACATCCTTTTAACACTTTCATTGCCCATCTACGAATCAAATCAAAGCATTTTCTAAACCAAAAAATTCCCAAAAAATTATTCCCATTAACCCAATTTTTTTGTATTTTAAAAAAATAATTTAAAGTGAAAAATAAACACATCTCGATTCATACTTTTATCATTTTAACCTAATATTTCCCCGAGTTCATTCACCGACCCAAATTAATGAACTAAACAGCAGCCTCAGGGCTCTTACTTTCACCTCCCCGAAGTAGAACGTAATCCTTTGATTCTCTTTCTAGGTCATAACCATTTTTACTTTCATTTCAACCCTTTGTTTTCCTTAATTACAATATTTTTAAACTAAAAAAATTTTTTTTTTTTAATTTTATTTCATTTCCCATATTCTTGTTATAATTTTGATAAATTCAAAAATAAATTAAAAATAATTTTTTTAACCCTAAAAGATTGAAATGGAGTCAAATGGAGTCAAGGAACTGCAGCTGGGTCACAATGGGTATTTCAAGGAAGGAAAAAAATTTAAATAAAATAATTAAAGAGTTAAACTTTCACTGGGTGACCTATAAAATCTCTATAACCCTAAAATAACTTTGAAATTATTTTTTTAAAAAAAACCTAATTATAATTTTTTATAAACCCTTTTATTAAATAATCATTTATCAATTAATTAAAAAAATATTTAACCCTTTCCACATGTTAATATCTACATATTTCTTCTAACCCTTTAAATACCCATAAAAAACTTTTCCTTAAATAAAGAATTAATATAAAAAAAATTAATAATTCAAAAAAAAATATTTAAACAGATGTTCAAACATGTGAGAAAGGGTTGAAAGTAGGGAGTTTTTATAATATGACGTCACTATGACCTCCATTCGAGTCTCCGAGTTCAGCGGCCGACAAGAAGGTCGCATGCGGCAAATCGGGCCAAATCCCAATCAAAGATAAAAATAAAATTTAAAAAAAAAAATTTCCTAAAAATTCAAAATTTATTTTCTGCCTTTAAAATTATTTTTTTTTTAAAAAACCCTATCAGAAATTGCCCTTAAAAAAAATAAAAATAAAATAAATTGATAACCTAATAAATCACTTCCTATTCCAATTCCCTTATCAAAAAGCAAAAAAAGAAAAACAAAAATAAAAATAAAAATTCCTACCTGGCAATAAAGGGTTAACCGAATCCATAACGCAGTCACCAGAATTCCCAATCATTCTCAATGTGTCACCACCTTTAAAATCCCGAAGAAAATGATAATATCAATAATCAAAATGACCAGTCCGCCATAATTAATATTATAATCGTTATTAGAGTAGACCGGCGCGCATTGGGTATCGACATAAGCCGAACGAAAGATGAAAAATAGAATATTTTCTTGGGAAGTTGGTCCAAGACAGTTAGCACGAGAATGGCACACTTTTCCTCCCCTTCCCGACATCCCTCATTTTGGATGGCGGCAAAACGTATATCGATGTAGCCCACTTTTAGCGGGCCACGAGAGGGCGATGCGTAACACACTTTTACCCCGTCGAGTAACTCGTTCAAACTGGGCTACTGAGGTGAACGTCCGAACAAACCTACTGAACTTATTCGCTTCCGAAGGAAGTGTCTTAACACTTGCACTTTCAATTTATCAATTATATTGGGCTAAACGAGTTAAATTATTTTTTATTATCTTTTTTTTAAAAAAATTAAAAAAATTATTCATTATTTTCATGCATTTGGTTCAAGTTGATTGATTGTTTAATATTTTTATATTGTGAAATAATATTTAAAATTAGGCTTATTTTGTATTATTTATAAAAAAAAAAATGGATATTAAAAAATCTCATATTTTATTACATAACAAAGTTGCTTTTAAAAAAAAATGAGTTAAAAATTAACCGAGTGAAGTATCAAATGGGAGCAAATTGCCTGGTCATTGCCCTACGCCATTTTGTAGGTCACTGAAATTTCTACTCTCCTACTCACCTCCTTTTACTATTTTTCTACATTTAATCTCGTTCATTCCCCATTTTGATTTTAGCAATTTAATTTTAGTATATAAATCACACTTTTGAATATTAAAATAATTTTCCCCCTATTTTATTATTACAGATGGCGTCTGTTGTATTAAAAGTTCATTAACTCAAACTGAAAAGGAAAACGGGTGACCTCATTGGTTTGACCAAGGGTGAAACTTAGTGAAAGTAAAATGGACGAACGCCACCTGCGGCTAAAAGCCATAAAAATTCATTTTTTGCCCTTTTTATTTATTTACTTTTTTTTTAAATTTATTTTCATATTTTTATAACTGATTGCAATACTTTTGGCAACCATAATTATTATTATCAATAAATTTCTAATCTTAACCACCATTTTTTAATCACTTCATCATTTATTTGTATGTAAACTTTCCCTTTGATCTTCACTTATGACCTCAAACAGCCCCTATTAAAACCCCAAAAAACCCAAACAAAATAAATAATCTCGTACAAAACTGTACTTTATCCTAAACCCTTTAAACCCTAAATATGGGACAATTGGGTAACATTCGATGCATTCATCCGTGAAGAAATAGGCGAACAACTCGTTATCAAATCCAAACAAAGTCGGCCATTATCTCAAACAGGGGTAAAAAATAAAAAATAATCAAAAAGTCATTTAATACAATCTAAACTTCACTTAGTAAAAAGTGAAAGTAAAATTGGGACTAACACGAGGCTAGTTCATTGCTCCTGTACCAAAATTGTGTCGTGAAATAAGGCTCATAGGTAAATAACCTCGTGTAACAGTTTACCAATTCGGCCGCGAGAGGGGCACAGCTGTGACTAAAAGGAGGGGGTAAATCTATTTTTTAAAAATATTTAATTAATTAATTTTAATGCTTTTATTTGGAAAAAAAATAATTTCAATAGTTAATTAAAAAGATTTAATTACGAGCACTAAAAATAAATTTATTGATTTATTTAGTGCAATTAAATGGAAAATAAAATTTTAATGATGAATTTACGTAATCCTTCCGTTATTTGTTATCATGTTGCGCCGTAAAATTTCATTTAAATGCGTATTTGATAATAAATTTGATAAAGTTGTAATATGGGATCTTCGGAATTAATTTTTATTATTTATTATTATTGCTTAAATTTTTTTTTTTTCTTTTACTGGCGATTACGGATTTAGTCACCATAGGGCGCTAATTACCGTTTGATTATTTATGACGTCATTGGATGTAGATTATCAGTTGAAAATTTAGTATTGTTAAATACCCGAATTAAGTTGTTCAACACGAATTTGTGTTAACACGAAACGATGCTCTTGACTGCGAAAAAAAATGTTTTTCAAACTTCCCATGGGAAAAATGGAATTAGTAAAGAAAAGTTGGTTGGCAGGTTATGGGGGTTAAGGGATAAAGGTGAATACCCCCCCTCCCATTACCTCCCCCCATGAAAGAACAGGTTGGTTCGCTCAGTCACTATTTTTATCCCTTGTATTTGGACTCGGGGTCGGAGTTCAAACAAACTGCAGTTTTTTTTTTAGTGTTATTGAATGCAATATGGAAATTTGGAAAATTTGGAAAAAATATTGAAAAATTGATAAAATTATGAAAATTTATTAATTTATAAAAAATTTTCGACAAAATTCAAAATTCATTAAAAAAAATAAAATTTTGGAAAATCTTAAATTTTAAAAATTCAACTATTTCTAAAATGCAAATAATTTTAGAAAAATTAGAAATTTTACCAATTGTCACAAATTTTATAATTTTCAAAGATTTTCCGAGTTTATAAAATTTTCAAAATTTTTCCCATTTTATAAAATTTTCAAAATTTTTTCCATTTTATAAAATTTTCAAAATTTTTCCCATTTTACAAAATTTTCAAAATTTTTCCCATTTAATAAAATTTTAAAAATTTCAATAAAAAGTGCAAAATTCCATAACTCACATTTTCCTTTACCACATTTTACTATAGCAATTTAGACTATTTTGTAGCTACATATAAAATAAAAATAAAACGAGGTCACGGTCAAATAATATAATAACGATAATTATATTTATACAAAAACACCCTCGCATAGTCACGTGTCATTCCAGGTGATTCATTTTTTCGATATTTTACTATTTATATAAGATTTATAAAACACAAATACCAATATCAAAATTCCAATATTTAAAAATAAAAAAAAAATAAAAAAAATATTTATACTCATAAATCATAGTCATGAATAAATATGTTAACAACAGAAAAATAAAAAATCGCAGATGTAAAAATAAATATTATTTTTCCTCAAATTCTATCTCAATAATTTAAAATGGCCAAGGTCGTGCACGTGTTTTATATCAAAATGATGTAACGCGCAGAAAAATTCCTCAAAAAAAAAAATTAATTATTTAATTAAACATAAAATAAATAAAACCCCACCAATCAATCAGTTATTAACAATTTCATCATCCATCCAATCCAAACAACAAGAACGCCATTCCTTTAAAAAAAAAAAAAAAAAATTCCATTATTTTTTTATTTTTCACGGTCGAGGTCGTTGGAAATGATTCAGTTCATTTTATCGATTCATTTCACCATCCAAATGCGAAGATTCTTTAAAACAAAAAAATATTTTATAAACATAAAAATTAAATTACGCCCTCTGGTAGCTAAAATTATATTTATATTTGCAAATTGCTCTATTTTCCATGGAATAATAAAATATAGGGCTATTTTGGGGAGTTATAAGGGGATTGTGTAAAAATGTTTTAAAAAAGAAAATAAAAGACGTGCGAAATGGGGGACTTGTGTAAAGGAACCGTAAACTCAACCACCTTGACCTTGACAGCCCAGCAACAACACGAGATGCATGCTGGGATTGGTATTTATGCCAGGCTGACACTATTTTGGGAAACTGCGCCACACTCAAACGACTTTTGCAAGATTTTTCAGGGTGATGCTCAATATTCGTTAACAACCATTTTAACCTTCCTCGAAATGGGTAATAAACCAAAAAAATTAATTTAAGCTCTGAAATTAATTTCTAATCAAATTTCAATACGAAAAAAATTAAATTTTCCAATCAAAATCCAAAAATTAAAAAAAATTAAAAATTATTAGTCATAATCAGCTGAAAAATATTTAAATTTAATTTTCAATACGAATTACGTCATTTAAATAGAAAAATGTTCAATGATAAAATCCTATAATCATTAAATCTAAATTTTCTTTAAAATAAATAATCCCACGTCATCCCATAATTCACTGGCATCATTAATCCACAATTACTAAACAACAGTTACGACTGTGACGTCATCGTTTTATCACCTCCTCATCCTCCATCAGCTTTATTCAACCTTGAAAATGTCAAACATTAAGAGTGCTCGAGTTCTCGGAAATGAACTCCGCAGTGTAACTCGGTTTCTGTGAAATTTTTCCTTTAAACATCTTCCTCGTAACCCTAATAAAATCAGTTTCAAAAAATTCAGAATAAATTTAATCACTTCCTACTACGCATTTACCCAATTTTTAAAACGAGAGTAGCGATTTCCCCGTTAAGGATAACGCGAGGAAAAGTGAAATAATTATTTATACGTACCAATTACAATATCCCACCATCCGTAACGGGTCACCCAATGACCCCTTTACAGTTACACATTCCTTTCCTAAGCTGGTTCGTTGATCTATCCGGAAATACAATTGTAATAAGCCTAATTTTTTATATTTTCCCATATAAAAATAATCAATTTTTTTTTTTTTTTAATTTCTATTTTTTTTTCCTGGAATTTATAAAATTATTTTTAACTTAATTTCCAGGATTTTTTATTGTTATTTTTTATTAAATTAGTGGTTTATGGATGTTTTGGGAGAGAATAGGTCGTTTTGTGGCGCGCCAGTTAATTACGCAATTAAAAAATAAATAAAATCGAAATTTTCAATTTCAACTTTTGTTTTGTTAAATTTACTTATAAGGAAATCGAGTTTAAAATTTCATTTTTTTTTCAAGCTCTAATCACTTGATCACTCATCTTTCTAGGTCGTTATATTAGAATTGGATTTTTAGAACAAAACTTTTTTAAAAATTTTCCCACATAAAAATCTCGTGTCAACGAACTCAACAGTAACAAATGGGTTAAAACTTTCAATAACTCATTTCCCTACATTAAAAAAAACAAAGAAATTTTAGAAACAAATTTAAAATTGAAAATAAAAAAAATTATTTTTATCTCAAAAAAAAAAAAAAAAATGGCGTCACCGTTTATTTTGCTTGTTTTGAGGGTCAAGGTTAGAATTGATAAGAGAATGTTCTACGTGCCAAAGACCAACCATTTAAAATGCGTTAAATAACTGTGTATTTCAAACGAAAATAAACGGATCGTGTTTTTTTGAAAATAAAAAATATTTTTTAAATAAAAAAAAGTACAAACTTTGAGTTTTTGACAGCTGAGTAAACGAAAATAAAACAACCTTGACCTTTATCACCGATAACAAATCTCGAAAATAGTTCCTGTACTTTTCAGCTGGTTGTACATAGATATAAATTTATTCCAATCTGGGTGTAAAGGAATAAAAAAAATGAGAAAGAAAAAATTAAATTAAATTTAAAAAAAAACCAGTTGCTTTTTGCGAACTACACCGGATAAACCAGACATGGTCGTCGTTATTTTGCAGCCCTAAATGTTGGGTGCAACGTCTGCCTTTTTTTTCCTTTCATTTCCTTTCATTTTCTCTATACTTTTCCTTTTTATCCATCCCCTACTTTTAACAACTCGCATTTCACGAATGGCGGTCGGATTCTAAATAAATAAAATTCTAATTAAAATTTATCTTTGTAAATTGAATTTCTAACCATACTAAACCTTTGAAAATTGTTTAATGACGATCGATTAATGCTTATTATTTTCTAATTTTCTTTTATTATACTTTTATCGACGTCTGGTTAAATTAACGCGGAAGCCATTTTCGTCTATTTTTTTTTTATTCGAATTGTCGCGATTTTAATTTTTAATTTTTTAAATCAAAAAAATTCATTTATCTAAAAATAACCTTTAAAAAATTCTAACAAAATCGATAGTAATCGAAACAAGCAAATATTACATTTCTTAAAAATGATTGATTTTTTAAATACTTCCAATCGCGCCACCAGATCGCGCTGTTCTATGAAGGTCACGGTCACTTGCAAATAAATTCGCAACCGAAAAAATAAACAAAAATCGTTTCATTTTCAACAGAGTAAAAACACCTGGCTATCGAATTAGTGTTGCAAAACCAGGTGGATAAAAGCAATGAATATTTTTTTTTCAACTTTTTAAAACACGTGGGAAAAGCATTGACTCAATTCAATCCTTCGAAACCCGCTTTTGGTTGGCATCGAGAAAAGCGCCAACCAATGGTAAATGAGTGACAGAGAAACGAGGGGAGAAACGAACACAGACACTTTGCCCTTGACCTGAATAAAAGGGAAAGGCTTGTTTCACTAGGGCAACAGTGTTAGGGGCTATTGAGAGCCCGGGCTAGACTAAAGGGGGGTGTTTTAAAAACACAATAAGAGTTGAAGAACTGGATTTTTACTTCTATTTATACCCTAAAAAATATACTTACGAAATGTAGCGTAAGAATTTTTTTTTCAAAACTAATAAATCAAAACGATTTTGTAACCAGCCATTTTTATTTTATTTTTTTTTTAAAAATTAAAAAAATATTTTTTTTTAATTTTTCTTTGCCAACAGAAAATAATAAAAGAGTCTTAAACGATCGATAAAAATTTGTGCATAAAAAAATTAATAATTTTTTTTTATTTTAGTTTATAAAAGTGATTCTGGCCTTGGCCTACATTGCCTCATATCGAGCATCAATTGGCCTTGCGCCGGACATAAAAATAAAAAAAGAACGTCAAATTACGTTGAACCAGCCTTTCCTTAAATCATCTGACGTTATGTTTGTTTTATATTAACATTTTTAATGCCATTTTTTAAAAAAAAATTTAATTATTTTTATTAACCAAAAAAATCATTTGTTTTCATAATTGCGAATTAAAAATATTTTTTTTAATTTTTAAAAATTTATTTAAAAATTTAAAAAAAACATACCTAAACCATCAGGCCGTCGTTCCTTTGTTGATTTTGTTTTGTTTTTTACAGGTAATTCTGAGCCAGTTGTGCTGGAGACATCGAAACTCTGCATGTTTGCTGTGTGGTGATAGAGAAACGGAGTTCACGGTCAGCCGGCGAAAGTAGGCCAGCGGTACAGGCGGAGCTATACAACGTTCCCAGTAGTGTGTGCTCACCCCGTGCCTACTCCAGGGCCCGCCACAATCAAGACGACCGAAAGTGGACCTGTAAGTCCAGTTTTAGAGGGGTCGAATTGGGGATGAAGGTGGATGTAATGCCATAGCCGTTGGTTTTGCTTCCCCTCACAGCTGAGTGAGAGTACAAGGGTTCAATGAACTCGACCGGCTACGTTTTAGTAATAGATGAGTCAAGGCCACTCATTGGTTGGATCTGTCGATGCGGGTTCTAAGAGAGCGTGTGATTGGTCTATTTTTATAGCGCAATTGATTTTTCAAAGAAATCATTCCGGGGTTCTTTCGAGATGATGAAATTTTGCGAGGATTTTATGTCGAGGGTTTGGGGTTTTCGAATGTTAATTAAAAGTCGAAGTAGATGAGATTTAATAAGTAAAAGGTTTTTACATTTTTTGCTCATGAGGATACATTATGTAAAAATTATTTTTAGAATTTTCAATGACGTTTTTAATGATTATCTTCGATAGTATCGCGTGTACTGTTACATAAACATAAAAATACAGGTTTGATAATTGTTAACAGATGGCAGGCACAACCGTTAAACGAACATCTGCTTTCATTAATAAAAAAAAAATATACATATCCTACCGTCACTGATGTGCATTTAAGCGACACAAAATATAATTTATTGGTTAATTATAAAATGAAAAAAATTATAATAAAAAATAAAAAGTAAAATTTGAAAAAATCAAAATATTTCGTTATAAGACGTCGCCACAAGTCGAAGCGTTTAAACCAAAATGGATTCAGACAAAGATATGCATTACCGAGCGCAAATACAATACAGCTGATAATCTCACATGCCAAGATTCGTGTTAAAATGTCTGACCAAGATATGAGCAAACAGAATGTCCCATCCGAAGTTCTGCAACACATAAACGCAAAAAATGCCAAAGTGATCGCTGTTACGCTCGTAATTGGTTTCATTATTTACCACGCGATAATCCACTTGGTTTACGGTACCGAAACACGGCTTAAATTATTAAACCAAAAAACTCATTTTTATTATTTTCGTAGGAATAGACTCGTGCAAGTGGTTATTGAGCGATGGACGATTTCAAGGATACCATGTTTGGCAGCCGTACGGTTGCATGATGCATACGTATAACGAAATGTAGTAAAAAAATCAAATTAAACCTTTGGAAATGTTAAAATTAATATTAAATAATGTATTCAGGGATTCCCGCATGTGTTTTCGGTACATCGATTACTTGGGTGGTCGAAATCACATCGTTTTCGTTGGCGATTCGAGGACCAGAGAACTTTATCTCACTTTAGTGCATCATCTCAATCCAAATCCTAAAGAAAATGAGTATAATAAACATTCCGATTTGAAATATACGGACGATCAATTGAAATTGACTGTGGTTTGTATTGAAAATAATGATTTTTAGATCTGAAATTGATTGATTATTTATTTTTTTAGGAGTTTTTATGGCAACCCGTGGTGAATCAAAGTATGGTCGACGTGTGTGATTCGTGGGTTAAGTTACCATTGGATCAAAGACCAAGTTTGGTTATTATGGGTGGTGCAACGTGGTCTATAAAGACGTCTAATGGCAGCATGGAGGCTTTAGAGGCTTATCAAGATGGACTTGTGCATTTAATTCATCCGATTAATCATTTGCAGCCGAAAACTAAAGTGCTTTTCATGCTTCAAGACCCAGTACTTCCCGATAGGATGAAAAAAGAGAGGCAACTTATAACCAATGAACAAATCGATCTCTATAATAAAGTTGCTATGGATGTTTTGTATGGGGATTTGTTGTTTTAATTAAGATTTTTTTTTATTATTAATTTTATTAAATTTTAATAGAAAAGGCAGTCCGTTGCAAATTTGGAGTTCGTCTCGATTAGTATCGCAAGGGTATAATTTGGATAGTGACGATGGATTACATATTGGGAAAATTGCACTTAATTCCGTTTGTTTGATTTTTGAATTGAACTTTTTTAAGATTTTGATTTTAATTGATTTTTTTTTTAAGGATACTCAAATATTATTGAATTTGTATTGTAATGATCCGATGAATTATAACGACGGTACTTGTTGCAGTCGCGCCGAACCAATCACAACACTTCAAGTTATTTCACTTGCATCGCTTGGGATTTTGTAAATATTTAAATTTAGATTTTATTTGTTGAATTAAAATTATTTTTGAATTTTTTTTCTAGTGTCGTTATAGCGATCGTTATGATACTTCATAAGCAAAAAAGAAAAAAAAATCCAAGGCGATCACAAACAGGTATAAAATTATTTTTTTAATATAAAATTTTAATTATTATTTTTTTTTATTAGTTAATTGCGTTAATAATTCGATTGAAACTAAATCGTGGTATGAATTGATTACGTCTTTGGCAAGATTGGGAATTATAATGGGATATTTTTTCTTGTGTGACAGGTGAATTTCATATTGAAAATTTCATATTGAAAAAAAAATTATTTTTAATTAAAATTTTAATATTTCAGAACGAATTTTTTCATGAAAGAAAATAAATATTATACGCATTTGAATTTTTTCTTGCCATTTGCTTATGTTTTTGCATTGGGTTTGTTTTTCACTGAGGAAACTCAATTAGTAAATCAATTTTTTTATTTGAAAAAATATTTATTAAGTTATTTAATATTTATTTAGACAAAAGTACTTCATCGTGACCAAACGAACGAGTGGAAAGGATGGATGCAGCTCGTTATTTTGATATATCACATGACTGGTGCTAGTCAAGTATAGAAATTTGATTTTTTTGATTTTTTTACTTTTTTAATTTTTAAATATTTTTAGGTTCTTCCAATTTACATGAATATTAGAGTTTTGGTATCCGCTTATTTATTTCTAAGCGGTTACGGTCATTTTACGTACTTTTGGCATAAAAGCGATACGAGTGTTTTACGTCTATTCCAAGTATAAAATATTTTTATTTCTTAATTTTACTATTAATTTTTATATTTTTATATTTCAAGGTATTATTTCGCGTAAATTTACTCGTAGTCGTTTTATGTTTGTGCATGAACCGGCCTTATCAATTTTATTACTTCGTTCCATTGATTTCCTTCTGGTTTTTGGTCATTTATACAACTATGGCATTCATTCCCAGAGTTACCAGCGCATCTGCTGAAGGTAATAAAAATATTTTTATTTTTTTTTGCAAAAGTTTATTTTTATTTTTATTTTATTTATTAAAGCAAATCCACTACAGAATTTGTATATTGTTTTGAAATTCGTCGTGTTATTCAGTATCGTCACTATTTTATTCATCTCAGAAGTAAATAAAAATTAATAAATTTATATTTTAATTAAAATAATTTTCCATTTATTATTTAAGGTGTTTTTCGAGAAGATTTTCGTAACGCGGCCTTGGAAGGCATTTTTTGTAACCGAAGATGATTCGATTCGCGAATGGTGGTTTCGTTGGAAAATCGATCGATATGTATAAATAACTTATTACGTGTATTATTTTACATGTTAAACTATTTATTCAACAGAGTACAGCATCTGGGATGTTATTTGCATTTGCTTATCATTTACTTAAGCAATACAGAATAATAGAAGACAGTAATCACAGCAATTTATTTTCAAGAAATTTAGCTTGTATGGCCACGTTTGTGTCATTAGCTGGAATTCTCGTAATTAAGTTCTATTTTATTGTTTTTTTAAAAAATTATTTTTTTAATTATCTTAGGGCTATTCCGTATTCGCAAAATTGTGTCGCAACAAAGCCGAGTGCAATGAAGTCCACCCTTACGTCACTTTCGTTCCTGTAAGAAAAATTATTTCTCTACAAAAAAATTAATTACAAATTTAGAATTAATTTTAATAGATAGTATCGTATATAATACTGAGAAATATTAGTGGATTACTGCGTACGCGGTATAGTACATTTTTCGCGTGGTTTGGAAAGATCTCGTTAGAAGTAAGTTAATTTAAAAATTTATAAACATTTTGATGGTATTAATAAATAAATTAATATTAACTTATTAGTTATTTATCTGTCAATATCACATCTGGTTGGCAGCCGATACTCATGGAATGTTAGTTTTAGTCCCGAGTTATCCAGTTCTTAATATAATGGTGACGTCGTTCATATTCATCTGTGCAGCGCACGATATTCACGAAGTTACATTGAAATTGGTTAAGTACGCAACACCGTCCGATTGGCGGTACCTGATGAGAAATATGACAATTTTTTTTCTCATTCTCATTCCCATTGGTATTCACGATGGAATGTTTTGAATACGATATTTGAAACTAATTTTAATGTGATGGAAGGAAAAATAATTCAAAATTTGTGCCTTTATATATACCATTTCGTTTACTTTTTTTTCTTGTTTTATTTTATTTTATTTTTTTTTTACGTATGCAAATTCATTTTACTTCATTCATTTTTTTCTGCATTCAAAAAATTATTTTCTATTCAGGTTATATAATTACTAGTCAAAGATGTGTATAATAAATTTGTACAATGCGATTTTTTTAGTATATTTTTTGTATATAAATATATATATATATAAACTCGAATCAGTGGTAAAAGAGTTAATAAAACGGACAGTTTTGATGAGTTGAAAAGTGATAAAGTAAGTCTATTTTATTTAAACTGTAAAAAAAAACTACATTCGTGCAATTGTGAGTCGCTAAATCGGTCCAAGTATATAATTATTATTTACATTTAAAAGTGTCTTAGTTTTTAAAAAGCATCGTAAAAACTATATACAATAACTACAATAATTTACAAGCGCGAAATGAGAAGAGATGAAAATAAAACGAAAATTAAACTTGCTCTGACCGTTTGACTATCGTCCTTATTGCAACCATTCGTATTACAACACGACAAACATTCAAATTCATTCTGACTTCGATCGCAAGAATCAAATCCTAATATGTCGATTCCTTTGCGGTTTAAACTACATGGTCCTAATCCACATTTCTTCTCAATATGAAATCCGTCTTTAGCTGAAATTTAAAAAAAAAAACTTTTAAATGAAATTTATAATTTTATTATTGTTTTATTTGTACCAGTTTTTCTTATAATCGTCACACAAACATCGTACGCTTGGTCATTCGCACATGGTAATAAGTCTTTTTCAGTGCATAAATCGTTTGATTCGACTAAACATTTATAACAAGTGAGATTATTTACAATCGCCGCACCTAAAATGAAATTTTAAAAAAATTCAATATGTTTGAAAAGCATAAAAAAAGTGAGAAGAAATCTTGACATTTTTTCAATATTCTTAAATTTATAGTACCTTAAACGCCGGTAGTCATGGCAACCGCATCGTTCCAGAACCTCATTACAATGAAGTAATATTATCACGTGCGGAGTAAAATCCAGTGGGAATGCGAGATAATCTCGCTTTATGCTTCGCTTGTAAAATGTTACGGTCGGTTGTTATGGTAATAGCATTTAACGATATACACCTGCTAGCTTCATTTAAACGACATTTCTATTCAAACCTTCCCAAAACGATCGTTTGTCGTTTGAAACTGTTTTTTTTTTCTTTGTTCATCTTTTTATGAATAAACCGCACCATAGTGAACTTCGATTATATCAACTTTTTTAAAAAACACTAAAACTACGATCGATGGAATTAAAATGAGTCGAATTATGCAGTTGAAACATGAAATTGTTTAAATATCAACTTTAAGAAAATTTTTTTTTTAATTAAAAAAAAATTAAATTTAAATTAAAATTAATTAAAAGTTAATTTGAATTACGCTCGACAATTGTTGATCGAGTTTAAAAATTAATAAATGTAAATTTAAAAAAAAAATTGTTTTTGAAAAATAAATAATAAAAAAAATATTCTTACCGCAAGTGATAAACGAAAACAAAAGACTGATCAGTATTATTGCACGCATCTTCAACTTGACCCCAGAAATCATGCGAGGATTTGGATATCTCGATCTGCAGCATCTGGCACGTTTGATCTTAGTGACACTTCAAGTATGGAGTATCGTTTGCATCAGCATTTTATTTCCAGTATTTAATTTTAAAAATTCTTCAGTAAATAGTTGAATAAAATATTCAATATTAAAGGATACGTTACTTTATAATTGTAAAATTCAATTTTCTTGTTAATTAATACTGAAATATAAAAGAAAATAATGAAATACAAGTAAAATGTAAATACTGATACAAACATCTTTTCATACATTTACCTGCACCGGCGCAATGCATCTCCCGGGAAAATATTCTGCGCTCGAGTTTAAATTAAATTGAATTTCTTTTTAATATTCTAAAAGTGAATCGATAACTTTAAACCATTAAAGTTAATATTCAGTGGGAATTTATCGTAGTAAAAATTTAATTAAATGTTAAGAAATATTCAAAATATTATTTATGTATTTATTTTAATTGTAATTAATCATCATCAAAAATTCAACGAGCAGTTTATTCATTCGGACACATTTCGCTACAACGAACGATCGAGAGGAGCTTCGAGTTGCTTGAGAGGATTGTTGCAGCCAGCGAGCATTCTTAGCAGTTTGCTATTGGGCATTGTGGGACTGGAGAACGAGCGTGCAGGAACGACGGTCGTTACCAGGCGGTATAGGCGGCATATGTAGCAATCAAGCGTCAATGCCACACCAGGCGGCTGACGCGTTGCTCATCTGCGCTAAGCTCGACGGCTACAGTCCGGTCAGCAATATAAGTTGGTGCCCGTCTGCGATCGCTCGTTAAGCTTATGTTACCGATGAATGAAACCGTCTATTGGATATTTGATGATTTTATTTGAGTTTTCGCACACATTTTATTTCTTTTGGTATTTTCTTTTTTTAATTCTGACTTATTTTCGTTGGAATTACTAAATGTGGTAAAATTAAACCCGAAGTTAACTAAAAGGATAATCTATAAGCTAGGTTTTCTCCCATAATTTGAGAGATCGCGAGAGACTCCCGACTAACAGAAGAATGCTTAAATCTTTAATCAACTAAACAGCGTTATTCATAAATTCATATTTAAGGGGACCAGTTTAAGTCAGTATTAAAAATTATATGTGCAATGTGTGGAAGAACGCTCACAATCTTCTTCTTTTGTTTTCTTTTCTCTTCGCTTCTCTTTGTTTCTTTTCTTCGCTTTTCTTTCTTTTTTTATTTCTAGATTAATATTAAAAAATTAGTTTTAAATTAAAATTTTTTTACAATAAATTCTTTGTTATAATTTTTTAAAAATTTTAAAAATATTTTGTTTAGAATTTAGTTTTCTTTTTAAAACTTACAGTTACCTCATGTCAAAATAAATCGTATTTGATTGATGTCATGTTTTATTTTATTTTTTTTATTCTGGCAAAATTTTTCGGTTGAGATAATGCGGCTAATCTTCTTGTTACTGTAATTTGCCTGCAAAAATAAAATTTAAAAAATTTAAAAAAAATGTTATTTTAGTTGCTGAAAATCGTCTGCTACAGAATGATTAAATTGTAATATACGCAATTACTTATCATTGAAATAAAGAAAACTTTAAGTATAGTACAACTTATGACTATTAAATTTAACGATCCAAAATTCATCGATCGAGAAAATGCAGGTAAAAACTTTAAGGCCATTTTTAACAATCGAAATTTAAAAAAAAAATTATTTTTATTTTATCAAACTTACCTTTTTAAGTCTATTTTTTTTAAACATTCGCATTCTTAAATCGTTTGTAATCACTTTAGACTACTTTTAAATGAATTTCTTACATCTTGAGTGAGATTTGCGAGACATGAAAAAGATCATTTAATGCTCTGTCGTCTGCTTAAGTTGAGAGCAGAAGCTGCGCATGAGCAGAGACAAATATAAGAATATGTATGAAGATAAATATCAAATATTTATGAATAGCAAACAAAAAGCTTTTGATTTTAAATTTTAATCTGAAAACACATTTTTGACTTATTTTTAAGTGTCAAAGGATATGACTTTTAAAAGATTTTATTTTATTTTTTTGTTTTTATTTTCAACGCATCTTAAATTAAATTTCTTATGTTGCAACAAACAATTGAGTTTTATGTTAAAAAGTTTACTGTATAGTTTG
The DNA here is from genome assembly GCA_034696185.1 of Henia vesuviana. Classification (NCBI taxonomy): domain Eukaryota; kingdom Metazoa; phylum Arthropoda; class Chilopoda; order Geophilomorpha; family Dignathodontidae; genus Henia; species Henia vesuviana. The sequence goes on along the minus strand of JAQFZU010000284.1, from coordinate 11,481 downwards.
GAAACAATATTAAATTCAGACGTTGCATTATTTAACTCTTTAATCCCAACGGATCTAAGTTGGATGCTGGTTGCTAGGTTACCTTAGCATCTCTAATCGATCAGCCTTTATTAACATTAAATTTCCTGTTTAAAACTTAAATTAATAAAATTCCAATTTCCATCAAAACATACGCAAATGAATAACTAATTTTAATACCAACAAAAAAATAATTTTTTTACTCGCAAAATTTTATGCATTAAATTTAAAAACATAAAAAAACATCAATATTTATTTTTTAATTTCCATGCCAATGTATTTGTTCTGTATTTAAGTGATACAAAAATATTCTGAATTTCTCTTTCTTGTTCCGCCACTTTATTTTTCAAGCGATTGTTTTCGTCGACTACGGCTGAAAGTGTCGTCTGTTGAGCCCGAACTGTATCTTGCAGTGAATCCAATTGTTTTTGTTGCCAATTTAATAAATTGACAGCAGTTCCTCCAAGAATAACGGCAATGATGGCCAAAAGCAGTGGAAATTTATCCACTTTATTAACAAAACTCTATTAAAATAAATTTAACAGAAAAAAAAAGTTTTAATTATCAGAAATCACTTATCTGAACACAAAATTAGACAATAACAAATTCATTACTAATTCAATTAATACTAAATAATTCTTTGTAAAATATACACAACTTAAACCACAATCTACTTAATATTAATTAATTAAAACATTAATAACAAAATTGCAATTTACCTTATGTTGTACCTCCATTTTAGACGGATACACCATTAATATATAATCAACACGTAATCTGATACAAATATTTACAATAAAAAAAATAAAAGATAAATTTTGTACAAAACAAGATTTATTTTAGTCAATTATTTCACGATTTGTTACAGATTATAACGGAATGTCACATTCAAAAAAAATATGTAAAAATACATTATAATACAAATTGGGCGGATTCTTTTTCAATAAATTGTTAAAACTACAAAATAAGTAGAAAAATAAAAAAAAAATGTGTAAAAATATTTTATAAAAATTTAAACCACATTAATAAACTCGTGCCAATGCATAAAAATATAAATTTCAATTGTGTTTGTAAAGTACTCGCTCCTAACTGCAAGAAAAAAAAATATTAATAAATTAATTAAAATAAAATTAATTAAATAACAAATTACTGTTATAAAATAATTGCATCGATCTCCTTGACAACATTCCGCACATTCCCAGTCATTGTACCAAATCCTATCGCAAATTGTAATACGATCACGTATTGCTCGAACACATATTTCTTTAGTCGCGCATTGTTTGCTAATGTAATACATTTTCGGTGCGCCTTGTTGCCAGTATGGATAACCTTTAAAAAAAAAATAAAAAAATTATAATTTAATAATTTAAATAGTCGATGTAATAATCCTTACTGCCCCATTTAACTGTCGATAAACACCAGTCTTGAAATTGATCACAAGTTTGAACTGTCTTTACACATTTGTCGTAATTTCCGTCTTGATTGAAGCAAACGTAACATTCCAAAGCTGAACCTGAGAATTTGAATAATAAAATTATTATTAAAATTATTTAATTGTTTCATATGAATTTAGAAATATAAAAATTCTGAGTTTGCGTCATTTGTTTATAATTTTGATTAGAAAATTGCGCGTGATTATAATAATACAAAGTTTGTTATTTTTTTTGTAAAATTAAATATTGCGATACTCACCACTCGTGATAAGAAGTGAAAAAAATGTAAAAATTATATTTATCTTGTTAAATGATAAATTTAAGCAAAGTTGCCTTAGAAACGCCATCTTGAATTTCACATTTAAAAAAAAATAGGCGTTTACCGACCGGTCATTGGAGTTTTGTATTTTTTTGGATCGAATGTTATGACGAAATAATGATATCGCAGAACAAGTAGAAGTACTATTTTAAGAAATAAAATATTAAAATGCATTAAAAAAATTACAAGTAATTTTTTTATTTACTATTTAATCTACAAGAAATAAAATGTGCGCATTTCAATTCTAGGAACTTGACGTCACCCACCACGCGACATCGATTCGCCATTTTGCAGCTGGGAAAGGAAGTCGTCGTCCTCGTCCAAATCTATTGAATCTGATTGAAAGTGCATTAGCAACTCCGTTGCTTATTACGGTTTCAAAAGGCATAAAACTATTTGCTGTATGTCCATCCAGAATCTTAACACATTCGGTAAGTCATATTAACACGTAGCAACGTGATAAATACAAACAACGAGAACAATTCAACGATTGCTTCACAAAATGGGTGCCTTTTTAAACGTCACTCGAATTTAACTTAATTTAAATAATTTTAACAACTTTAACGAACATATTAACATTTTTAAAACCTTAATCTCAAAGGCTCCTCATATTTCAATTGGTTTTAAACCAATTTAACTCCCGTTTGAAATGAAAAATAGTAAAACGTAGTTTGGGGAAAGTAACATTTAATTTAAAATTACAGTTTTCAAACGATAAATAATTATTATTTACTTTAATATAAAGTAAAACAATTTTAAAAATTATTTTGTAAATATTTCGCACTCGAAATAAAATTAAAATAATGAAAAATTAAATTTAATGACGATAAACAGTTAAATGATATCTGATAATTTGATGATTTTGTCAACAAATATCAGTGTAAAGGTACGAATTGAATGTGTGACATGGAAATTACGTAAGTATTCTGTAATTCGACCTTTATTGACCTTAAATGCTTTTCCGCCATTTGTTTGACCTTAAATTTAACAGGTAAAAAAATTTTGTGAATATTTTTCAGTGAAAACTGGAAATTTTTATATTAATTATTAATGAAATTTTTTTTATTTTTTTCAAGACCCCTTTGCTGATGCAATCAAGGGTGATGACGAGGGTGCTCAGGAGGGACTCATTCATATAAGAATCCAACAGCGTAACGGACGAAAAACTTTAACCACAGTCCAAGGCATCTCCAATGATTACGACAAGAAGAAAATTGTGAAAGCGTGCAAAAAGGTTGAAAAATATAAATTTTGAAAAATTTTGCACTTGGAAATTGCATTAATTAATGAAAATATTTTGGGCAATTGCTTTCGCAGTAGTTTGTTTCGAGTTTGATGTTTGCACTTGTGCATCCATTGGATGCTATTTAAAATTGCTCTAATGCAAATTTGAATTGCTTTGACCGCTTAGAGCAGATTAAGCTACTGCAATAGTCAATGACAATTTATTATTGCAACTATTGGCACATGTTAAAAATTCACTTGTTGCAACCTGCTGGTTTGAGAACTGCCAATAGGTAATTGGCAAGTGGTATTTGTTCTTCACTTAAATTTTAAAAGTATTTTTAATTGTCATTGTTATGTGCAATGCATTTCCAATTCATTTAAAGGTCTTGAGAATTTTCAAATATTTTGAAATTTTCTTGGCTTCTCTAATTAAGTGTCGTAATGGGACATTTGAGATATTTAAATTTGTTTTAAAAATATTAATGAATATTTTAAAAATATTTTTAGGAATTTGCCTGCAATGGTACTGTAGTCCAGCATCCAGAATACGGCGAAGTTTTGCAATTACAAGGCGACCAGCGTGAAAATATCTGCCAATTCCTCACTAAAGTTGGCATCGCAAAACCCGAACAGCTCAAGGTCCACGGCTTTTAGGCCCACAGGTGCCAATGTGAAGACGATCCTTTTGAGAAAACAAAAATAAAAACGAAAGAAGAAAAATATAAGTGTTTAGTACAATTGAATAATCCTGAATTTAAGAGAAAACTTTCTTTCCCAACTTGCCTTTTTAAGATTTAAAAAAAAAAAATCTCGATTTAAGAGAGAATTTTGAATATTTTTCGTCTCTCCTTAATGCACCCTTTGTTTTGGGCGTTGTCATTAAATTGAATTGATTGACCATTTTTAAAAATTAGGTTTAATTTTCTTTTTTAAAAACTACTTTAATTTACATGAATTGGTTCTAGACTTTGTGTGAAATGCACTTTCATTACCCGAATTGAATAAATTGGTGAAATTTTGTTTCTGTTTTGTCAATAAATAACAAAATAAGAAAAATTATTATTAGAAATAACATTTTTTGATGTTTTCTTGCCGATAACAGTAGTTAAAGCTTAGATTACTTTTGGTAGATTAATTTGTTACTTTTTTTCTTTTAAAATTTTGTATTTTTTTGTTTTTTTTTCTTTTCTTTTAACTAAAAGGGAATGTTAATAGAAAATCAACTACGAAGGTAGTTATGTATCTCGATGCAATTGATATTTTTCATCAAATCTAGAAGAATTTAATTACTGAGTAATGATTCAACTTGATTTTTATTTTTTATTTTAATTGTGTATAGCCATCTATAAATTTTCTTTTTCTTCTTTAAAATTAAATTCTTTAAATTAATCATTTTAATTTTTTTTCTTCCTTTTTCTGTTCTTTTTAAACAAAACATTTCAATAAACACACAAATTGTTTTTAATTTTTGTTGTTTTTTTTATATTTCACATACAAAAATTTTATTCTCATAATTAATTAACACTTGGAAGATTTTAAGGTTTAAATTTATAATAAACCTTTTGATTCATGTGGCCTTGGCTTTAGTTAAGATTTATGGCTTTTTATCTTAATAATGAAAAGCAACATCTTCGCACTTTTAACTTCATTTAGTTGAATGCAGTATTAAGTTAATAAATACTATTTATAGTATAATAATTGTCATGACATTGCATCTAACAACAATAGATATTAACCAGTGAATCAGTGGACAATAATTTTGCCGAAATTGTACAAACAAATGATGTGGGCAGCAGTTAATACAAAGTTAAATGTTGATGATTTTTAAATTGCTGAGGTTTTTCTAGTAAAAAGTATGGGAATTTGTATGAAATATTGGGGACTAAAAATCACCAGAGCCAATCTCCAAGAACTACTTTTAGAATTAATCTCTTTGCCTAAAAGTCTTTCTAATTTCTAATCAAGGCCAATCTCTTAGGATAGCAAATTTTGCATCTGCCAAGGGCACAATAATTTTAGATCATAGCCAATAGATTAACCTAAAATAATACTTTTCTCTAACTTGTTAATTTAAATGGTAATCTCATAATTTAAATTTTGGTTAATTTAATCCTGCAGTAAAGAAGTTCTTATGCAAACTTGTATGTTTCATTTTGTCTATTTCTGGCTAACATTTTTAAAATTATTCTTAAGACTTTGCAAATGGATTCTGATGGGGTACTACTTACAAGAAAATCTTATGGAAGCTGTGAATGTTTTCTCCGACATCTGGTGATAGATTTATGGAATGAATTTGCAGCTTCAACATTGGCTTAAGTTTAAATTAAAATTTTTTTATGAAATGAAATATCAAAAGAATGTTAAAGTCGGTCAATATTATTAAACCAAACAAAAGTTTGTTTTAATAATTTACAAAACAAATTTATGATTTTACTTAACCTAATTTTCGACCATTTTTTATTGCTTTATCGAATACATTTTTCTTTAATAATGATTACAAAAGACGGGTAAATACAAAAGTTTACACAGAAAATTCTACCTAATTTAAATAAAAAAAAAAAATCGTGATAGGAACTTTTCGATATTTTAAATAATTTTCCAAACATTATTATTATGTGTAAAATGTGTAAATAAATGATATGGACGATTATAAGTTTGAAAAAAAAAATCGATTGAAATCTCCCTGATGACATTTAAAGCGTCTATTAATTGTATTATCTTCACAACATAAATAATTTTAAAAAAATAAACAGCTGTTGAATCGTGAAATTACAATTGAAAATTCATATTTACACAACAAATACTTTTTTAATAATCTTTAACATATCGATCTCCTACGTCGATTTCTCTTCCGTTGTAATCGATATCGCGAATCGAATCTCCTTAGTTTTTTAATCCGCCGCTTGACGGCGCGACAAATGCGAATCACCATGTCGAGTGCATCGTCCGCATCGTACTGCGTGAGCAATTCGCGGGAAATGAAATTTGCCAATGCCTGATGAGTTCTGTTCCGGCATCCGCACTGAACATGTTGCTCGAAAGTAAAAGTTTCATTCACGTACGTGTACTGATGATGTCCGACCGGTTCCTCGACGGGAATCGAGATAGAGACATTTTCAGTTGCAATGGGAACACATTGTTCGAGAAATGATTGACAACATCCTAATGTCGATGGGCAGCGCTTCAGACGAACGTGGCGCACGAGATAATGTTTTCCTGTTTCCAAAGGGGTAAGTTTACCCAACGTTAACATCTACAAAGTAAAAGAGTTTAAATAAATAAATAAACACGTAATTGATTTGATTTTTTTTCTTTCGAAAGGATTATTTATAGAAAATGAGCATCTGTACATTGTAGCAAATGGAGTAAACAGGTTTAGTAGGAGTGAAGGCAAATGAACTCGAAATAGTAATTTGAATCTAATCGATAAATGGCGGTCGTTTGAAATTTTTTTTTTCTCGAGGTGAGTGATTTTATCTGTTTTTCTTTCGAAAAAAAAGTGTGAATTTGGACCAGTTTTTTGTGCATGATTTAATGTTTAAAGTGGGATTTTTAGGATAAGAAATGAGGTATAAAAAAAAATTTTTTTTAAGAGAAATTGATAAAAGTTGGAATTTCTCATAGGAATTGTACACCAAAAAAAAATTTTTTTTTAAGGTTTTGAAATAGATTTTGAAAAAAATGGGATAAAATTTGGGAAGAAATTCTTTTATTAAAAATATTAAATTCTGATTTTATAAAACAAAAAAAAAATCAATCAAAACTCAAATTTTAAACCAAAAGCAAAGAAAAAAAAATTTTAGAAAAAAATTCCCAATTTCCCACAAACACCCTCACAACCAACCACAACACACAACACAACACAACACTAAAAAAAAAAACAAAAAAAAAACTAAAAAAAAAAAAAACAATTACTTACACCAATAGGAGTTACCTTGTAAACAGGAGTAGCGCAACACTCGTTCTTATTTCCACAAGCGACAACATCTTCATCTTCCTCATTTTTCTTCTTCTTCAACTTTCTCCCATTCCTCATCACATCATCCAGGGGCATCGAAGAAGCAGACGTCAACACACCGAGTTGCGTCGCACTCTGTCCATCAGATGGCGCCCTTGGACCGAAAAGTAAAACGGCCAAACTAAGCAGAAGGGCGATCGTACGGATCACCATATCCGAAACGATTCCTCCCAAGAATCATCACTCAGTAAAAAAGCTCACTGCAGCTGTTAACCAACAGCACAACAACAGATGCCAGTTTGATTGAGCAACTGTTCACTCTTAAACTCACTGGAGAAACGTGTGTCCCGGGTCTTTATATCCTCGCAGAGCGAGTTGGCGCCACGGTTGAGTCAGAGCATCCCAATAGTAAAATGTTTTCTTTTTTTCTTTACCCTACTTAGTTTCCCGCCAAATTCAGGGAAAATATCATTAAATCCTAACCGATTTCGAGCTACCGAGTGATGACAACTCGTTTAATTAACCCTGAAAACACAATAAAATCTAATTAGATCGAAGCGAAGAATTCGTACAAGTGGACTCTGGTGACGAATTCTTTTTTTTTTAAAACAAAATATTACGGCACTCGAGTGACTTTTATGAGCTCATTTTACGCGGAATGGAATAATTTTACGAGAATATGAAGTTAATGGACTCACTTTGATATACAATTAATAGTAAAGGAACATAAATTAATGAGTCACAAATTCGGGTTTTATTTTCCCCCCCAACGAAACCCCACGATTGGTTGATTATTCCCCAGGTGGTAATCGACAGGTGATGTCAGTGTTTGGATCTTTGAGTCAGAGTTTGCAGAAAACCCATCATTTTTGGCTCCCGAATCCTTTGAGTATTGAAATTAGAGATGTTCACTTTTCTTTTGCGGTTTTTTCGGGTTTCTTTTGCTTCCGTTTTTTCTTGATGGGTGTGCGATGAGGTCATTGGTCTTGAAGTGACATCCGGTTTTTGATGATTTACTTCTTTTGCCAACAAATGGAATTTGCGATTTTCTTGGCAAAGAGTGTGGTTATATAATGCTTTTGATGGAATTTTGTTGTGGGTTGGACCTAAAATTAAACAAAAGATGGCTTTAGTTAAGGTTAGGTTGACATGTTTTCCAGGAATTTTTCCAAGAAAAGTTTCGATAAAGGGTTTGATAGGTGTTTGGTAATGGCTGAGTCAGTGGGTTTGCCACAGGTGAGGTAAAGGTAAAATTTTATGGGTGGGTGAGGAGGTTTGGGAAATGACAATGGTGATTGATGGGGGTTACGTGAGTAATGGTCATTAGTTAATTTCAATGAATGGTGAGTTGCTCATTTAGTCATAGTTGTTGGTTTTGCTAATTTTTATTTTTAAATATGAGTTTTGAATGTAGGTTTTTTTAATTGCATTATATAAAATAAAATTCTTTAGCTCTAAATATTGTTTTCTCTAAAACAATAATTTTCAAAGAATTTGTAATTGTTTTTTAAAACAGTTTATTGAATTCTGAATGTTGAAAATTTGATAAGTTATTCACAGCAAACAATAAATAAAAGTGTTAAAACTTGTGTCAAAAACTATTGGAGAATAAAAAGAAACAACTTTGATTTAATTCAACATTTCTAAACCCATTTAAGGGCCAAAAGACATCTCATTTTCCAGTTTATGTTTGAAAACTAAAAGAGAAAAAGAAGAAATTCGTATTCCAAACACTCATCAACCTGTAATTGCAAGAAACTAATGCTTTAATATTATTAATTCAGAATCTCTTGCCAAACATCCAAATCAGGTTTTATTTACGTAACTTATTTACTGCAAGACACAGACAACACGTACTAATTTACAATATAAAATAGAAAAACCTCCACAGAAGATTATCTTAATTGAAATTCTAATGGATCGTCTCTCCTACATTTCTCGATGTTATCCAAAGCAGAAATTCCAGCATAATTTAGACTTAAACCAAGTAACTAAAACCATTTTAGGACATTGCAAAAAATAATAAAATAAAAATATGTGAGAAGCGAGAAAAGAATAAATCACCAGAAGAGTCCTGTTGGCCTCACCAAAATGAGTTACCAGATGTCGCTTCAACTCAAAGCGTCAAAATCACCGTGAAAACTGAAAATTCCAACGAATTAACTCGTCCGCAACCACAACCAACCCTTAAATTCGACTAATTCAAGCGCGAAAACAAATTCGATACGGATTATTGACCGACTAAACCCATTAATCAACGCAACAAGTGTTTTCTTTGAGGCTAATTCGATTTTTTGAATGCGTAAATTACGATCAATAACCAGTTTTTCATTGATTCATAAGGTCGAAAGTCGGCGATAACTCACTTCCACCCACCAATTGAACATTCCATTTGTTGGCTGACATACCACACTGAAAGAATGTAAACAATAAGAACGAAAAGATTAAAGTAATGTAAAATCATTGCTGTTTGTTAAAAGGTCACGGGGTCACTTTCAGGTCCGTCAATTTAAATGTTGTTCTTCCCTTCCTCTCTCCCTTATGCCCTTCATTTTTCTTGCCTGCCAAGAATACAAAATGGTCTCTCTTCGAGCTGTCTCCATGTCGGTGGGCCTTTGGATTAAGATAATGGCGTAACTGACACTTAACCACCAACCCCCCCTTACCCTACCCGCATCCCACTTTTTCCTGGTTCCTCGAGTATCCCATCATTTTTTAAGGAGTTTTTTTAGTTGGTTCGTTTCTGACAGATCAGTTTTTCCCATTTCCATGTCCTGTCACTTTGTTGTCCACTTTTTTTTTTAATTTATCATTTTTTTTGCTGCTTTTTTTTTGTTGGGGGAGGTGAGCAACATTACGCGCAGTCATTGTTGCGCATCTTTGCACTTGGGTTGGGTTGAGTTACGTGTTATTTGATATTGTTGAGTTGTCACTTTTTTTTAAAGGGAATTGTAAAATGACCTGAAACTTCATTTTGGTTTTAGAAATTTTTTTTCTCAAACAACTTTTTAATGCAATTTCAAAGGGTTTAAAAATAAGTCCAAACCATTTTAATGCTGATTTTACAGGTTTAAAATTCCAAAAGTTTAATTTGGAGTGAAATTGAGGAACCAAATTGGAAATTCTTTTCCCCCACATAATTCATCAAAAATTGGAAGTTTATGACGAGGGTGGCTTTTAGGGATGGCATTTCATTACCACTAGGGTGTGTCTAAAAAACAGTGAGGGGCATTCTAAAAGCTTAATCACTGTGATAGAGCCATCTGAAAATGACAACAATTAGGCTAAAAACAATTTATCATTTCAATCTTGATCATTGTGGGGGATGAACATGATTTTACTTAACTCTCAATCAAATGGTCGCCTCAACCAGATGGACGAGTTTCTTTCTTGACCTCAAATTTTATATTTTTTCTATTCAAAAGCCTAAGAATAAATAGAGCATTTCTATTTCACCCTATAATAATAATATTAGCATTTCAATCAAAGTGCTCAACATCTAATAAACAAGGAAGTGACTGTAAAGCTCAAACATTAATGATTGATGATTTAATAATTTTAATATTTTTCTGTTTAATTCACAACAAAACAAGAAATTCTTGAAAATTTCCATGTCTTTTTCATTCACAACAAAAAGAAAAAATTAAAAATATTTACACATTTAAAATGTATTAAAAATGATCACCAGACGTCCTTCACCTGTCAAACAGTAATTAAAGACACCCAAATCTTTATTGTTTTTCTTGTTTTTTTTTAACCCAATAAATAATTAATAACTATCAGAAGCCGCATACCCATAATGCAGCACTTCAACTAGTTTCAAACATCACCCTTTGAACCCTACTTAGATTCCACCCTCGTCTGAGGTCGCAAACATTCTTCACCTGACCTACTCTAACCCTTTAACATCTCGTAGCATCTTAGAAAAAGAAAATAATGTCAGATATCAAATCACGACTCCTGTGAAAATATTAATTATGCAAATCGCTTCGAGTGACCACACCCAATTTCTTGCGCCGTGATGGCACTTCGTTTACATTAGGCCTTAAAAAATAAATTAAAAAAGAAAAAAAATAATGGGAACGATGGCCCCCGCGATGGCCACTTGTCAACTCACACAACGCTCTCTCCCTAAGGCCGAAATTTAAATTTAAGACTGTGTTTTGCAGGTGCGTCATTAGTTGGTGCTTAGCATTTCTCATCGAGTCTGATTTAAAATCAACATGGAAAATTGTGATTTCATGTTTTCTCAACTTTTAATAGCTCGTGATCGTAAAACATAAATTCCAGACACGTGGCCAAAATTGGAAATGAAATTAATAGTTGTTGGCGATGGATTTGAGAATTATTTTTTTTTGATTAGGTGGATGTTGATTAAGTATTTATTATGAGGTTTGTGTTATATTTGAAATTATTTTTTGTTTTTTTTATTTATTTTAATTTTTTTTAAAAAAATTTTTTCTTGGGTTGTATATGATGTAATTAAAATTACAACTCGTAAAAATAGTTTTATCAACTATAAATTT
>JAQFZU010000283.1:0-33678 GCA_034696185.1 Henia vesuviana | reverse complement strand
AATCACAAATAACATAGAACTAACCAAAACTAACGTTTCAGACAAATTAAAAAAGGGCAAGTAGTTTTAACCAATTTTATATCCTAAACTTCGAATTTAAAAATTAAAAATTGCGATATTTTGTTTTCTAACCCACAATTTAATTCTAAAGTTTTAGAAATAAATTCAAATAATAGGCAACTAACCAAAATTAAAGTTTCGTGCCATTTAGAGAACATGATATTCCGACTTGAGTTACATAAATATTTTTAATCTAAATATTTTAAAAGCATATACAAATTTGAATGTGGCGCCTTTATCCGCCGCGCTCTCGTACTTGTCAGTGAAATCATTAAAATATACAGAAAAGTAAAAGGAGAAAAACAAAATGACCGGATGATTTTTAACAATAGAAATTATGACATTTAATTATAGGTAGACCGGGTTTAGTGTTGTTGAATTCTGTAATGTTTAATTTCGTAGATATGACCTACGAACTACCGTAGGAAGTTAATAAATTTCATTTTCGATCGGCTTTGTACACCCACCAGTGTTCATGTGATTCAAACATGACCGTCTACAATTTATATATATTCGATCGAACCGGAGCTTTACTATATTACACGGAATGGGTTCGAAGAAAGGTTGCAAACATGGCCAGAGACGAAGAAGGAAAATTAATGTATGGAATGTTATATTCGATCCGTTCTTTCATAAGCAAGATTTCGCCTACTGATTGCGTCGATGGTTTTTTGTGTTTTCGCACAAATAAATACAAACTCAACTTTTACGAAACGCCATCAGGACTTAAATTTGTGCTTAATACCGACTTAGCTGCTAATGGAGTCCGAGAAAAGCTTCACAGTTTATATAAAACTGTCTACGTCGAATACGTCGTGAAGAATCCAACCTGCGCATTAGACGAAGCTATCGCGAGTGATTTATTTAAATCCCAAGTCGATGTATTTATAAAAGCGAATTTCAAATAAGTTAAAATGACTGGCTTTGCCGTAAGTGAAAACCCAGACTTAAAAACTGATAACGAAATAGAAAAACACATGAGTTTAGATTACAAACAACTTGAAATTGGATGTAAATTTTTTGAGAAATACATTTTCAACGTGTACATGTCTTGTTTAAGTGGCCTTTTGATGTTGTTGACTGTGCCAAATATCGCGAACACATTGGACTTCACAAAGCAAACGAGTTCTCCAAAAAAAGCCTTTCATCGATATTTTCAAACTTTAAGTGTAATGAATGAGTGGTACTGTATTGACAACTGGAACGAGAATGGTAAAGCGTACCGAAGTTTAGAGCAAGTTAGAAGAATTCATAATTCTGTGGAGAAGAAACAACAATCTTCATTTTCAACAGTCGATATGGAAATTACGCAGTTTGCATTTGTTGCTCCAATGATTCTTTCCCCACGAAAGCTGGGAATGTCACCATTGAAAAGCGAACTCGAAGGCCTTATTTACTTATGGAAAAATATTGGTTACTTATGTGGACTTGACGATACAAATAATTTATGTTGCGGTTCATACGCAGAAGTCGTAGAAAAATGCCAACTACTTTTGAAAAATGAAATCAAACCGGCAATGTTGAATCCTCCGTTAATCTTTCACGAGTTATCTAAAAATATGTTACGAGGATTTAAATATATTATTCCAATTCTAGATTGTGATACCCAAGTTGCTTTTAGTTATTACTTGCATAATGTTAAATATAGTAAGTCAATGAGATTTTACACGTTATTTATGTATTACTTACAAATTTGTGTTTGTAGACTGTTAATAATTTTCCCAAATTTGCAAACTTTTTTCAATAATCTGATGAGACAAGCTTTAAAATATGCTAAGCACATTAAGAAAAAAATGAATTAATCAGAATTTTGGATTTATTTTAAAAAAGTAAAGTAATAGTCTATAAATTATCAATTTCATTATCTTTTAATTTTGGAATGTTCATTTACAATTTTTTCTTTATTAATGGTAACCAAAAAATTTAAAACATTTATAACTTTTAGTTACAATGTTATATAGTACATTATTTTTGTTTGCTTAAGCAAATTAATCTAGTTATAAAAAAGAGAAAATAAAGTAATAAAACCATCATCTTCACTACACTGAGCTAAAAATATTGTTTTTAAAAAAATGAAAGAAAAAAATTACAAATTGATTTATTACAGGCAGTCATTCACAAACAAAATCAACACGACAACCCATCGAGACATTCAATCAAAGAGTTAATTTTGTTATGAAATGCTGTAGTGTCCGACTGGTTACAAAATAAATAATCATAGTAAGCTAAGAAACAGAAATAGCTAAATTATTCACCATCACAGCAAAATCGGATAACGATATTTTTCAAATTTAAGCAAACTCTTAATCAATGAGCATCGTGGCTTTTTTCTATTCGACCACTGTTAATGTCATCAAAATCGTCCCAAAATCATTTTTAAACCAGAAAAAAACTTACGAAAAATTCATTCTACACTTATCGATATGAAATTGATGACCCAAAAGAAAACATTTACTGACACACCTTGTCTGTTCTTTTAAGCAGCAATTAAAATGTATTCAATTTAAAATCTCTTCCTAATTAAAGTTGTTAGCGGATCAATGCAATTTCGTCCACAGCCTTGTTCACGTGCTCATTTTATTTAATTCTTGAATTCTAACTAGTAAATGACTGATGGTTTGTGACAATAATTCTATCCAATTCGGGTTATCCGCTTTAGTCGACGGTCCTCCAATAACTAATGACCTGCTACTCCCTTCTTGAGATAATTCTGGCTCGGTGCAAACTGAAAGAGTGGCAGATTCTGTAGATGTTTCACTTATTTTTCGCCTCTTAGCGGGCTTTTCAGTATTTGCTAAACAGATGTATTCGATTTAATGATATCGAAATAGTTTTAGCGCAATTAAGATTACAACTTACTTGCGTCTTGACTTTCACCCATTTCTTCTTGATGTAATCCGCGTTTTAAACATAGATCGCATAACTGTTGTAGCTGCCTTAAACCTTGAACAAAACTTTCTTCTATTGTTTGGTTGCTATTTGTGGAAAACACTATAACAAGAACTCGAAGTTCCTGATCAAACAAGTTAATTAATAACGGTATTAAACAAGAAATGTGTGCTTATTCTTACCCCATTAATTTTGTATGCAGCTTTGTTTAAATCTTTTGGCTCTATTTTGAGTGGAAAAGAAGACATAAAGCTGTTTATTTGTTGTTTGAGTTGTTCGTTAACAACCTGATGATAAACCTTTGTATAGATAATACACATTAAACATATATTTTCTAAATATAAAAATGAAAATGTAAACCTTTGGAAAGAATATGCTGCAAAACTGATATATGACAGGATTATTTAGAGAAGGTTGCTCATCTAATAAAACTGCCTCCAAGTAGTCAACAAGATAATTGCTCGCACATAGCATTTCAATATACTTTTTGTCTATGTGCTTAAAATTTAAAAAAACAAATCATTAACAACAAACCAGTTTAAACTTAATTGTTACATTATGTCTTACTTCAGCTTGGTAAATGTCTAACCACAGTTTTGGGAACAAACCCAAATGCATGGGAATGCCTTCAAAGCCAACCATGGCACTAAGGCTGATCAGCCCATCAGTTACTAAATCATGATTGATTGCCATTCGACAAAGCATGTCAACTAATTGATGATATGGGAAAAAGAAATCTAAGAGAGACTGATCGTAATCTTCTTCTAATCCCTATAAGTTAGAAAGTAAGACATAAATGGTGAGTCAAAGCAAGCACTTTTTTTCAATGTGCAAATATATACTTTAGGAACTTCAATTTGACTAGGATGGAGAAACATCTGAAACATTGGCCTTTGTGGACGAATATTTGATTTACTTACAATCAGTTTCTGACCTTGTTTAGGGAAGTATGGACCAAATGTAACTACAACAAAAGTAAATGCAAGTTATATAAAAATTAATTTTTCTTTTTAATATTATAATGATGGGTTGGGCTTAATATCAAAACTTTTATTACAATGATACTATAAAAGGATAAACCCAGTTTTTTGATTAAATGCATCTGCATTATTTAGATTCATTTTAATATTAAATTTATTTCAAAATACCCTTTAAGAAAACTACACTTACAGAAACCAGAAGCAATTTCTTTAAAGGTCCTTCCTACGAAATAAAGGAAGGAAAAATTGTTTACAAATTGAATTGATTTGCTTCTCGACTCATTTTTGTGTGTTTTTTTCTATGTCCACAACTGCAATGCAAGATTGCAGCCAACCTCCACTACAGTTGATGCCAGATTATTTGTTCACACACACGACTTTCTCCTAATTTAGTTTAACATAATTGCGACTTACCAGCAACGTTGTTTTCTTGAAATGTTGCGTGGCAATGTGTTAACAGAGGAACCAATGTCTGTAAAATTTCTCCTGGATAAAGCATTACTAATTCCCGCAGAACTTCTACAGTTATAAAGTTAAAAAATTAAATCTACAATTGTTTTTAAAAAAAACTCATCTCATACCAATGCTCAATTGTCGCAATTCACTCGGAGTATAAGAATTTAAAAGTGTAATCAATTTTTTAGCAATTTCAACCCTCTCTTTCCAATTGAGCAAACAATGTTTAACTTCTTTGTTCTCTCGAAACATCCTAACACATTTCAAAATTTCCGAAACTATAGATAATAACTCAACCAAATCTCCAACCACATGACAAGCAGTGGCTTCGTGATACATTACGTGCAAAGTAAGAAAAGCCTAGAAAAATCCCAAAAATATTTTAAATGCATTAATAAATTACGTGCTCACTCATACCTCAAACATCATTGGTAATCCGTTATTGTACAATAGAAATAACCTGTCATCATTTGTTTCGAGTAAAATTCGACAAGCAGTTATAAGTGTTGTCCAACAAGATCGCGCATCTAAAATCCCCAAGTATAACTGCAATGTCATGCGTTTAAAAGTGTGAATGTCTTTTAGTTCTTGTTCTGTGCTATCAGGATATTTCAACACAAATAAACGCATCAATTTGAATAATTCATCAATAGCCTAAAAAATAATTGATATTATTACTATTATCAATAAAGATTCTTCCACAAAGTAATAAACAGAATTAAATTACCGCAGAGTATTGAGTAGTATACGGTGTTATGTTTTTAAAAGCCCATTGAATATTTTGGTGATTGGCCAACTGCCGCGTGAACACACGCGACTGCTGGCAGCATAATCGCAGTAAACCGTAATATGCGGGTAACATGCAGCGATTGAAAACCATAACATCTTGATCATCATGATCGGCTCTGCAAAAGCAGATGTTAATTTAAACCTTATACGAATAAAAATTTTAATTCATACTTACAGAATGTAGTTAAATGCAATATTTTTAGTTACGTGCGCATTCTGAACGATAAGTTTAACATTTTCTGGACAATCTATGCAAACTTGATACCAAAAGAATAACAGCACTTGTTTATTATGGTGGACAGATATTGGTGGTTCTGATAATTTTGGTTGGAATAGTTGCCACAAATCCAAGAAATATTGGCCAAACTAAAGATCAATGTATAAAATCGTTAAATTAGATTAGAAATTTACTTCTAATTTTGTTTCTAAAATAATTACCATTAGTCTCTCCGTTCTAGAAACCAGGCAATATGTCATTAGTGCAAAGTATGACATTAATTTAGTCGTCCCATGCTGAGCTGGATCTGAAATGATTGACATATTGCAATTAATATAGAGATCAGTGTAAAAACAAAAATCTACTTACCAACGAAGTGTTTTGCACGTTTTAAAAGTCGTAATAAAAGATCATAAATTTGATGCAAAATCATTACACTCTCAGCATTCATCTACGAAATGCAAATAAATAAATTGTCAGCCTGAAATAAAATTCCACTTACAGTTATCTCTTTTTGAGGACTCAACATAGTCCTTGCTGTTCGATATGCTTGTCGAAAACTATTGCTAGGAACTAAATTTACGAGTAAAACTGCAGCAGCTGAAACACACGATAAAATTTAAATATTTATTTCAATAGTCAATTTTTAAATTAAGAAATAAAATTTACCATTACGAACTCTTTGATTAACGTGAGCGATTAAAAAGTGTTCTACCCACGACTCCATATTTGCCAATACCCAGGAATGGGCAATTTTATTTCGAGGCACTTGCATAGCTAACCACTCTAAACATTGCTGAGGGCAGTACTCAGCAACCTGAAAATACTAATCAAATTTAAATAACCAGTATTAAAAAGATTGGCTACAAAAAAATACTCACTTCCCAAATTCTTTGCAATATAAGATTAGTGAACGAAGGCATGCCTGGAGGACCACCAACAAATTCAACCAACAACGATAGCAATTTAAAGAATGGTTGATTCAACTATAAATAAAATTATTTATTAAACTACAAAAGCTTAAAATGTGTTAAATTTTCCCAACCTCATTATGTTTTGTAATAGCTTGAAAAATCATCGTTATGATCTGAAAAATATAAAATTATTAAGAGTCGTAAAAATCACACACTCATTTCATTTTACATGTGAGCCCAGTCTATCATTCCATCTGCACAAACTAAAAATCAGATTACACGTCTGTCTAATGTTTATGTTATCCCGAATTTGTTGAAAGAGAAAAGGAAAGCCCTACGAGAAAAAAAAAAGATATAAAATTAAAAATTAATCGTAAAAACGAAAATACCTTTCCCCCAGCAACAGCACTCATATCATTATCAGATAACTGAAGACGATGATCATCGCCTCTAGATTTTTCAGCCAAAGTTGCAATCAACGTAATCATTTTCTCCAATGAAGCAGGTTTATATTTATCATCAACAATAGAAATCACATCGTCGTCGTCGTCGTCGTCTTCATCTGACACTACATCGATCTAAGAAAATAGTTTGTTAACCAGTATTTATTAAACATTATTTTATTCGTTTATTACATATTCTGAAGTCTTTTGCCCTAAATAGAAATTGACCATAATTGCAATCGCTTCAGTTGCAATTAAAAACTGCGATTCCTCTTCTCCCATCTTCGCAAATTCCAAAAGGAAAGTGAAATATTCCGTCAAATGTTTGCAATGTTGTTTAGCACCATGTTCAATCTAAAAAAAATACAATAATTTAAATTAAATCAATAAAAAAATCAATCAATTAAAATAGCAATTCGAACCAATGAAAGAAGCTTCCTGATAAAACGTGTAACACAAGAATACCGCCCTATTTGCGCAATGTCAACATCGGAAGAATCATCGCTAATAAAAACAATAAACGCATTTACTTCTTGTAATAATGTCTTTAAAAATTTTTATTTTACCTATCAATGTATGGCTGTAAATATAGAGCTGAATGTACAGGTTTTAATTTATTGATTACATGTATACAAAGCCTTTGGAACATCTGTCTGACAACTTGGTTAGGACACTTGATCAAAATTTGAACTGGCCACCAATCGTTTTCAGCCATGTGATCCATAAACCACTAAAAATCAAAACAAATTTTAATTCAATGACTAGCAATAAAAAAGCAGTAATTTACCTCGCAAGCACTTTGACTAGAATTACACTGTTTGGTTAACAACTCAATCCATTGCACCATTGTAGGTTTTTCTTTCGCATGAATTAACGTTTCCAAAACAAATGATGTGCTTAATTTAGCCGACATCAGTGTCACATCTTTATGCTGTGACATAGTCTGAGGAATGTAACCACAGATTTGCCACATGAAACTGAACGTAATTAATTAATAAATAATCAAACCATTAATTCAAAATCAATTTACTTAAAATAAGTATGCTCAAAAATGTTCTTATCCTGTAGAAATTGCATATTATCTTGCCAAATCCATTCGGCTAATTCTTTTGATAACTCAAAATGTGGTTGATCATCTTTATTACTTTCTGCTGATCGCAATGACTTCAACTCTACTTTTACGTCATTTGTGTCAAGTACAGCACGTTCGTAGAACAACATATAAGCACTATTTGTCTGTAAATTTTTAACACAAATATTATCAAATGCATCTAAATATGTTAATCTAAACTTAAAACCTTTTCAAACGAAAAATCCATAAATTTATCAGTAACGGAGTCATAAGTTTTGCTCTGAAACAGTAAAAAAAAACACCACAACAGTATAAAACATGCAATTAATTACAAATTTCATATAGATTTTACCGTCATTTCTCCCCCAAAACATTCGGCAGCGATTTGAGCCGGGTCAAATGGTTTTACTTCTGCATCATTAAAAAGAAACCTGCAAAAAATTAATTGATTTGAAGACAGTTATAAAAAAATTGTTAATTATATATTTTACCATTTATCTTTATTTAAAGACGTCCTATCTCGAATAAAACTGTAATAATGACCTCCATCCGCTGTGCCTGTATGCACGGTCACACCAATTAAATCGTACAAAAAGTTATCTTCTTCGTCCTTGGAACAATCATCACCTAATTTTGTTTTCAAATAAATTTCAAATAAATAAATGAGAAATATAAAATTTATTAATAATTACCTTTATATTGCTCAGGCATTAGATTTTTTTCTGTATAGCCTGACATATCTAAGCGTAGTGGGAATGAGAAGTGAGTATTTACTTTCTCTTTCATCATGGTCACCATGTTGAAAGTGTAACGCATGGTATTGAAACATATTATTTTGGGCAATTTCTTAAAGCAAGCCCTGCAAAAAAATAATTTAGTTAATTAATAATTTACATACATCTTTATTTATTTATAATACCTTTTCTCAGCTCTCACTTTTTTCCCACATTGAGAACACGTGTACATGTTGTCTCCTTCCAATGTGTCTTTTACTGTTACCTCATCGAGTGATTCCTGCAAATAAATTTTTTTGCTTTATTTATTGAAAAAATTATTTCTCTAATTATTAAAAGCTTACATATAAATTCCGCATGTCTGCAACTTGGCATCTGACCGTATAAAACTCCTCGATCGTTCTACTCACATGAGGGCAGTCCTTAAAACACAAATATAAATTATTAAACCATTGGGAAAAAAACCATGTGATGCATTAGACATTACCAAAGAAACAACATTGTTCGTAATAACACCACAAAATAAGGTTTTTACAAGTTCTTTTAGCTGAGGTGTCATCTCTTCCAATTTACTTATTAAATCGGTAAAAAACTCAGCCATGTCTTTCTGTTCGCCAGTATTCAATGGCTGATGATCCATTACATACACTTTACAAAAACTTTTGGGATTGTAAGCCTTCCGTTCACTTTCCTAAAAATATCAAAATGAAATTAATAGAATGTCAAATTTGCAAATCGTAAAATTTAGTACGAGTAAATAAGCAAACATTCGTTGCAGCTCATGCAAAGTGTTTTCGTGTTTGCTATCTTCATTACATTGCTAAAAGATGAAATAAATTATTTTTGCGGTTAAATGTTCAATTCTCTAACTCTTCATACTTTTGCTGCAAGAATTGAAACTCTAGCTTGAGGCATCATGTACAAATGTTGCATGCACGAAGCCATATAGCATGTTGCTCCTAAATTCGTTAGACCCACATAACCACAATCAGATCTACCGTCTTCATGAGGCCAATAATCCCAAGGATAAGGTGAATGAGAATCTGCAACGTTTTTAATTAATTAAACGATAAACGGTATTTAAATTTTAGGCATACCTGGACTGTGCTGTTTTAACAAACACTTGTGCAGTATTGTATAGTTGTCAATGCTTTTCTTAATTAATTCTATAATTAAGTCATAAGCTGCTGATCTTGCTGAAGTTGATTTGCATTTAGGTAAAAATCTCTGTTTAGGACTAGGCAAAGCAAATAAACAATCAAATAGTTGTAAAAGAAATGCCTATAAAAGAGAGAAAAAAAATTCAATTAAAGCCACATTTTCACAAGCAATTTTTCACTAAAAAATTAATTTACCTGACCCTCTTGACTAAACTTAAATGGAGGATTATGTTTCATAACAGCAGTACATAATGTTATTAAACCTATGAGACCATCGTCCTCAACAGTTACATGCCGTGTTTCGAGATAGTCACGAGAAAGAATAGCCTCTACTAGGTACTTGATTAAACTGTCAAAATCTAACTTTGTTGACTGCTAAATTGAAAATAAATGCAAATGGATTTAATCATAAGAATTAGATTCTTAGTGAAAACTTAGAAAAAATTTCTTACTTGTTCATTGTACTCTTTAATAATATCGTCATCTAAACTGTCAACAAGACGACAAACCAGCCAAAAGTAGTCCCGACATGCTGAACCATATGGCTCTTTACCATCTTCTTCCGGCTTTAATGTTTAAACCATTGTTTGTTTACAATAAAAACTAGTTATTTATGTATTTAAATTTATCTTACTTCAGGACGCACACATTTCATTGATTGAGCATCGGGCAAAAAACTAAGCAAGCAAGATAGAAGAGGAGCAATGTATTTTTGTCCAGTTTTGCCATCAATTGTTGTACCCAAGCAAAGCCGATATTGTCCAGTGCAGGCCTCTCTTCGAACTTCAGGCTTAATTTTAGAATAAAGTTTACATTAATAAATTTAAAACATTGTTATGTTTAATTTATCTTTGAACCTCGGGATCGTCAAGCAAAAGCCCCTTCAGTAATTTTGATAATGTCGGACGATTGAAAAAAATAGTTTTAACAGCATCGCACGAAAAAGACCAATGAACGAGTAGTCCAATCGTGTAATGAACGACTTGAGCACGACCCCAGAACCCTGTCCTATAAAAATTTGGATCTTTTATCGTTGCAGCTTCCTCTAAACAATGCATCAGAGTATCCATGACAGGTTCAACTTCCATGAGTTCAAGCATCGCCTTAAAAAGAAAAATAATCAATAAAAAAAAAATCAGTAAAAAATGAAATTTAAAAATATACTGAATTCAGGCGTGGTATAAGTGACTTTTCATTACTCCCACGTCTGTTCTTCTTTGTTTTCTTTCTTGGAGTCTCGTAATTATCCAGCACATCTTCTCGTATAACTTCCAATTCATTTGGATCAATTCCAAATTGATTAATAAGTTTTAGCAAAAAAGCTAAACAATCCTGTTTCCACTATAATTTAACATATTTTCACATTTAATCAAAGAATTATTTCCAAGTTAGAATCATTTACTTCATTTCCATCTTCGTCACCTCTTGATTGCAATACACCAGACATAAAGATGCCAAACAAATGTCTTAAACCACCTTGTTTAATGAATTCTTCAGAAAAACTTGATTCTTGTTCAATTTTGTTGTCCGAGGTTTCTTTATTGACATTGTCACCATCCCCGACACACAACTAAAAACAAATCATTATCCCACAGATTTTAACTTTTTCCTCAATTAAAAGATCATAGTTTACCGTTTTCGAAGTCAAACGACTTGGTTTAGCCAGAGATTCCACGATTTGCAAAGAGTACATCAATTTCTGTGGACTTGCGGGATCTATTAAATTCTCAAACGAAGTTTCGTTTGGTTTAGTTATTGACTAGAAAACATTAATAAACAAATAAAATTAAATATTGTATACAAAACTCAATTTACAAACTCACTTTTGTAACGAGACTTTGAAATCCCTGTAAAATGGTTGGGCACGTTGGTAGCATCATTAGTAATTCCCAAACTCGTCTGGATAATAATTGACCTTTGGTGTGAGGCATCCAATCCTAAAACAAAAAACATAACACTAATTTTAGGTTTCAACTTTATCAATTATTACATACCCCGACGTTTTTCGCAGATTTGAGTGAACTTAGTTGTTGCATCAAAGAAAACAGTTGTTCAAAATGACTAGTTTGTAACAAAAGTACCATTGGCAACTTGAATCTGGGAGGCACTGGTAACTGAGAAGTGGGTTCTAAACCTTCACGTTTCCTCTGAGGCCTTGCAGCACCCATAGAAACAAATACCAACTAAAATAAAAGTAAAATATAACTAAATAATTAAGTTTTTATGGATTTATTTACAATCGACTTTAACATAACAAATTTTAACCTGCATGTCTTTAAACCCCATGTCTTGTAAAGTGCGCTCATCTAAATCAGCAGATAACTCCTGCCCTTGACTGATCATTCGAATCGGCCCCTCAGTTGGTGGCAACATAGACGTGGTTTCACTGAATTCTTGGTTACCAGAAACGGATTCCTAACAAAATATCACATCATTATCTTACTTCTAAAACATTAAATTTCTTCAATATAAACAGAAAACTTTCAAACCGTATTTTTCCGTTTTTGTTGCTGCGCATGTTGTAACTGTTCCCACCATCGAGTAACTTCAGCCCTCAATTCAGCGACGTAATCGGATCCGAACATCTCAAAAGTCACTTTATCAGACAATCCGCCTGGTTGACAAACAATACGAAGCTGAGTAGCTTGTTTTTCGGCTAAACTTTTCTGATGACGCGTAATCCCGCAGCCATCCAAAGACCACAATCGTAAATGATAGGAATACCTTTACAATTAAATTATAATGTTAATGATTAATTTGCGACGAAATAATTTATACCGTCTTTGAAAAGTTTCCAAATGTGTTTTCAATAATAAAAGTCCTCTTTGAATTATTATTAAATTAGCATCCTCTGCTTCGTCTAAGTGCTGCGAAGCTGTGAATAAATTATTCATACATCGTTCAATAAATTCATCTTCTTTTTCAAGTGTTCCGTGATGAACTGAGTAAAAAATAACATTTAAACATCGGTTGATAAATCAAGAACAAGTTCGCTTACTATTTATATAATAACTGTTTAAATACTGAATCGCTGCCATGCTCACGTCTGTATTTTCGGCTCGAAGTGCAATACCCCACAATTGATCCATACCGGACATCTGTCAAATGTGTTAACTCCTACAAAAATTACAATTATTTTAAATACTTACATCAGAAACAGATTCATCTGACGTGGAAGCAGCTAGGTGAGTAAGACTACTTAATTGTTGATACAAATTGAGAGCGGTCATACTAGTTGTTTCAGGTAAAAGCAACGGCATCTGAAAATTATTGTATGCTTTAATGCATTGTTCGATCTCTAATTTACTATTATGGAAATTACTTTTTCAAGGAAAATATGTTTAAATGTGTCCAAACCCATTGCGTGCTGATCTTTATTTTTTGCTTGATTTAGTAACCAGCTGAATAATTCATCGGAGCACTCTTGATCAAAAGCTAAACAACTCCAAAGAGTGTCAACTTGTTCCAAAGTTAATCCTAAACAAAGTTTTTAATATCATTATTTTACGTTAATGTAAAAAAAATAAATGTATACTGAAGTTATCAGGTGAACCCATTGATGAAAAAACACACGTTAGAAATTGCAATCTCACTTGAATTTCGGTTTGGTGAGTACACCTAGAATTAAAATTTACAATTGCAAAAAAATCCTTATTTTAAATTATTCTTTGCTTACATAAGTGGTGAATGAATCTCCATTTTTTTAGCAATAGATGAGTATGTGACAAGATTATTGAAAAAATGTTTCATCATTTTGTGTTCCCTTTCAGCCCACCTGAATAAGTGTGTTATAAACAAATCATTTTTATATTTATATAGTGTGATAAAAAACTTACAATGTAATTGCATGAGTATCCATTCCAACTCTGTATTGTTGAAATGATCCAAATAATTTGGGAAGCAAACGAAGCGATATGACAACAGAACTAAAAACAAAGATAATTTATTTATTATTTCTACGGTTTGGAAAAATTAAACTGTTTGCAATACCGATTTGTGGCCAAGTTTTCTAAACAGCCTTCAATAAATTTCATTCGTATTATTCTGTCAGTTGACCAACAAACCAAATTACATAACGTTTTTTCTGTTTCTGTTGCTAAACCTTCACCTAATTGTCCCTAAAAATACAACAGATGACATGAAAAATCTTAAAAGAATAAAATAGTCAATAATTTACCACAAAATCATCTTGAATTAAATCCCATAGCAGTGTATGACCTGGTTTGCACACTTTGTCAATATCGAAATGGCCAGCTACAATTTGCTGTTCTTTTATACAAAAAAAAATCGAAGAAAAATTGTTAATAAACTTCAAAATTATTCCACAACTTTACAAACCTTTTCTACCTTTTGCATGATGCATATGCGATCGATACACGGAACTCATCGTAGCAAAATGCTGATGCATTTGTTGCGAGTTCAGTGGAGACTGGGCTCGCGTAGTCAATTGAACCAATTCTTCGTCGCATCCCGATTCTTCCCCATCGAAATCGGCCATATTTTTTTCGGATTTATTACTAATTCGGGAACTGCAGCTCCCGTCATCTGGACTCAGAATGTCTTCTACCATATCACTGTATTAAAAAAATTATTAATTTTTTTTTTACAATATTTAATGATTGTATGTTTACTTTGGTTCACGAATTCCTCTTTGTGAATGAATATGTTCTAAATATTCACGACAATCGTAAATTTCATTTTCGGCTGTCTCTCTGACTTGTGAATACACTCGAGCTTCCATATCTTGCTCTTGAGTATCACAAAAATCGGAAGCGGTTGGATTTTGTACTTCATCTTCAATTTTTTCAACTTTTTCATTTGTAATTTTGGCAACTATGTTTTCTACTTCAAGAATACTCGGATCAAGTTCGGCCTTATCCAAATTTTCTTTCTCCGACTTCTGCTTTTTCTCGATATCGGATTTTTGATTAGCATCAATTATATTTTTTTCTTCATTTGTCTTCGCATAATTTTCGACATTATTTTTGTTTTTCGATTCTTCAAGTTTATTTTGTTCCAATTTTTCATCGAGCAAATCTTTGATAGATAGATCAGTTTGCAATCCACTATAACAATCTTCTTTATCTTTACTTATCTCAGAAAATACTCTACTAGCTCTCTGCAAATTTTCTTCTAAATTTATTTTAGCCGATGCCATATCATCAACAGTTAATTCCTTCGATTGAACCGTTTTGCCATGTCCGCTTAAAAATGATTTCTCAGAAATTCTGTGAGCAAGCCTTAATTTTTGCCTATGGCGGTACATCTTGCATCTTGTTTCTTGAACTTTGTCATCTACTGACGAATCTTCATTGCCAGAATCGTCATCAGTTTCACTCATGGTACTCAAACCGCTCACTCTCAATCCTGAATTATCACCTACTCCTTCGCAGTCAGTAGTTACATTGCTTAAATCGCTATCTAATGCTGCGCTGCTGGCAGAACTGTCATCCATTTCTGCTATTTCTCCAGGTTCTCGGCGGGAAATCATTCTTTTTCGTTTTTGTCTTTGATGAAGACCTTTCTTCTTTCTGGCTAACTGCTGCAATCTTTTTTTTCCACCTTCCTCACTGCCATCGTTGCTACTTGCTCTTTTGTCGCTAAGCTGTGAGCTATCGGGCTTATGAAAATTACAAAAAAATATTAATTTTGTTATAAATATTTTCATTATTTAAGGCATACTTCACTCGTATTCTGAACTGGTTGACAATCACTCGGTTCCTCCTCATCGCTATTACTCGCTTCAACACTAATGCTGTGTTCACTACTACTGACAATACGTTTAACTGTTGAACCTAAAGTAACTAATATTAAGAAAAATTACATTATTAAAATTTATATGTAATTACTAAAATTAATACCCTTTTCTAATTCAGAAACATTTATTGATCCCTTTAACATTGCAGTGAATGGCGAATGCGATGTAGGAAATTCAGTTATGGCCATCGTTCCATGAGGAGTGCCTCCACTCGACCAAATAAATTTTATAAGAGCAGATGCAAGACATAATGTCTATAAGAAAAGTGTAAATGTAAGTTTTCTATAGCACAATTTATTATACTTTCTTTTTTAACCTGCTCTGTGTGTTCTTTTGGTTCTAATTTACATAACAAGCAATACAGGTGAAGGGCTGGATGAGCCTCAAAATTTTTAATTAAAGGAGGCAGCAGGTCTTGAACTTGTTTACTGCAATGCTTCAACTGAGCTGCTGCCCAAATACAATCAATATGGTCATTAGTTATTCGACCCTCAGTCGCAAGAAAATTGAGCACGTAATGACTCTGTTTTATGATCTGCAAAACAGAACCATCAATATGTAATTTCTTTAATTTTTTTATTTCCAATTAAACCTATAAACTTACTTCTACATGTAAATTTGGTCCAAAAATGTGTTCAATAACTTTATTTTGAATGAGCCAATTAGCTAATGCCAAGCCAACACTTTCAGTTTCCATAAATGTTTCACTGTTGCACAATTCCGTGTACATATTTATGTGATTCTATATTAAATTGTAAATAAAAATTATTAATTTGTTTTAATGCTTTCTTTCATATTCTTACATTTATCTGAGCAATACCAGCCAACCTCATTGTTAACGTTGAACTTGTAAAATACTTAAATGCAAGATCTAAGCCTTCACGATCAAATGTGAGATGAGCATCCAATGGGTCTTTAACGGCTGTCCACATAAATTCTGACATGTTTCGAGTGCCAGTTACTCTCAAATCCTTATCGGACAATTTGCACATGTACCTAACATTAAAGTAAATACAATTGATTCCTTTCTTATTTTTTAAAATAAACAAAAATTAATTATTACCTAATTACATTTGTCCTTAACGGAACAAGACATTGCACTATTGTACCAATATTCATCCATAACTTTAGCTATCAAAATAATAAATTAGTGAATCACAAATTAACATTACGTTATTTAATTTTACATTCGAAACGACGGCGATCATTGCATGAGCCAAAGAGAAAGGAAGAGTTTCTGGTGAGGCACTGTGAAACGCTGCTGTCATAGCATTGATTCCGCCTTGATCACAAAAGAAACATACATTCCGCACCAAATACACTGGAATTTCAGGATCCTAAAATTAAAGACGAGAACAATTTAGTACAATTTTTTGAACAGTAGAAAATAGGAAAAATAAAATTGAATTTTTAACAAATCTCCACAGTTGATGAAATCAATTTAGCGGAAATAACTCAGGTTGGTAATATCTGCACTGATGTTTTCCACCATTTTCGTGATATTTTTTTAAATTTAATGTTAGAAGGAAGTTCAAGATTTCGCCTAAACTTACATTCGTATCACAATAAATACCAAGTGCAGCAACCTCTTGCTGAGAAATTTCCTGTAAAAAACAAAATTCACTCACATGTTGATGCTCTTCTGAAAACTGTAATATTAGAAAGTGAAGTATCAGAATTTACACACTACTTTTTACGACTCACATTAAAGCTCTCGTTTTTCTTTTAAATTAATTATAGAAAGAGATAAATCAAAATAAAATTACCTCCATTTTGGAATGAACACTGTGCTTGTAAGCAACGTAGAGTGGAAAATTGAGAAGAAATACTTTGGAAATAAAATGCAGTAATTTCTCGTTGTCGTCTAACGACCATTCCTCGTCATCATTTTCCAGCATCGTTCGAACATGCAGAGAGGAGACCTGCTCCTTCTTAGCATCTGCTTTAGCTTTCGACTCGCTGTTCGACGCATCTTTATCACGTTTGTCTTTTTCAATTGGTAACTCTACTATAGATAATTCCTTTTTCGCTAGAAATTGCGCAAAGCCAGTTTTCCCAGAATTTTGAAGATCCTCTGCTAATTGATTTAAAAAGTGCAAAGAAACACGTAAAATATTTTGAATCAAATTGTTGAATGCATCGAATAATTTGGCCTCTTTGTAACAACAAGTACACTGCCTGAAATATATAAAAAATAAAATAAGAAATTATAAATATTAAAAAATCATAAAAAATATTTGATTTTTACTTACTTTTGAGCCCAGCCCTGAATATAAGCACACAAAATAGCAATATCGCACTTTTTTACAGAGATGGTTTCAATGCAATTACTTTTCACGTCATCTTAAATAATCAAATTCACAAACAATTATCATCATTATTATGATTTAAAATAACATGTAACAAAAGAGTTAACAGCCACTTAAATGCAAAATGAATGCAAAATATTATAATGTTTATCATCGAGAAGTAAAATAAGCAACGATTAATAATTTCAAAGTAAAATCTGAAGGATACAACCTCACAAAGTAAATAGGGATACTAAGCTTAACTTACATGTATGCAGAAGGTCCAGTAATTCTGAACATAAATCACACATTTTCTTACACTTGCAATTTAATGATCGATACTAGATTTAATAAAATTCATTTGCTAGTAGATGTTAGTAGGTTTGTTTAGACTGTAGGTGACAAAGTTATGTTACTGTTCACAATGAGAATTGTTCAAAATTTCTCAGGATATTTCGCTCCCGCCATATTG
The DNA here is from genome assembly GCA_034696185.1 of Henia vesuviana. NCBI lineage: Eukaryota > Metazoa > Arthropoda > Chilopoda > Geophilomorpha > Dignathodontidae > Henia > Henia vesuviana. The sequence continues at coordinate 15,446 of JAQFZU010000283.1, read as the reverse complement.
TAAGAATATACGTCACCAGATGGCGACAACATCATAACATCGTCATCAAACGGATGAACGTATGGCAACACGACACCTATATGCCGCTGAATAAAGCTTAAATATTACAGTGCGATTTTTTTTACATAAAACTTGACATTAAATTTTTTTTAATATTTTTAATCAGAAATGTATATATAATTCTATTACAGTTTATTTTTCATAATACTATTATTTTTTTAATTAAAAATCATCCCCCGTAAAATGCGGGAACTTCAAATAAGACGAGAGGCAAACTGTTTAATGTAAATAACAATCTTTAATTTCAAAATTTAGTTTTCAAAATAATGATGCGTATTTAAACAATCACGCACCCCATCAAACTCAACTAACTTTTTTTCTCTTTTCCTTTTATATAGAGCCAAGTTTCTCAAGCTACTGTCATCAGTTGGCAATAATTCGTACATTTCTCGACCTCTACACTTTGTTCTACTACTTAATTTCTCTGTGACAGGATCGTCTCGACATTCAGAAACGGTGCACTAAACAAAAAATTAAATCAGAAATTAGTTTACACTCACTTAATTATTAATACCACACCTACCATTGACATTTGATCTGGGGTGTAAATTAATCTGGTCATAATTACAATAATCATCTAATAACATGGAAATAAATATTTCTAATTTCAATTATTTTTTTAGCGACAAAATGCAAATAAGACCTGTAAGATAATTAAAGCAGTTAAAAATCCGATTAAAGTTAGGAATATCGTTTTCACATGTGCGGCAATTGTTTGCGAACACCCTTTGCTGTAAATAGTCATTTGTACTTCCTTCTCGTCTTCAAGAGTTATTTCTTCTGATAAAATTCCATAGTGGTCACATTGGCGAGTAGAATGAGGATTGCAACAACTGAAGGGCACATTGTCACGCGAGCTAAACTATGAATATTTTATGAAATTTTTTTGTTTTTTAATTTTATTATTGCTAAAAGAATTGCCACTCACTTATCTTCCGGTACTGAAAATATAAAAGGTAAATATTTAATCCGAATCCAATTTTTATTAAACCAATCAGTGTAGCCATTTCTTCCACAGCATTCGAACATTATTTGCAAATAATCAATTTTCTCTTTCATGTATCCATTCACTCTATAATTCTCCATGTGATTTTCAATATTGAAATCAATGCGCTTTTCTACAGTTACGAAAATCCAAATGCAAAGTACAAGATTGATTAATAGCATAAATAAAACTACTAAAGCAAGAATCAGTTGATTAATTATTCTTTTCCTACTGTCTTGCTCTTTAGAACCGTGACTATCGACAACTCTTAAATACAGCAATAATCCATCTAATTGATACATGATAATAAAAAAGTGAAAGAATCCAGTTATCGATATAACGACGGGAATGACTAAAGCGTCGACATAATCAATAACACCGTAATAATTACGAAGAAAATATATTTTAAAGAATAAAATGGCAAGAAACAGTAACACCAAAATAAGCAAAATAAAAATAAATGTAATTAGTAATTTACAAATAAATTTGCAAGTTTGGGCTGTCAATTTATTGCCTGCCATATTAGTGCAATAATAAAACCTAAAATCAACAATAATTAAAAATATATCAACAAATAAACAAATAAAAATCAGTGCGAACTAAGTTTAGAAATGACAATTCAAAGTGAACAATCTTTTATGAAGAATCAATAAAAATTAGAATGCCAACACTGACTAGAGCAACAACAGGAAAAAAATAGGTTAAAAGTGGCAGCAAATCCGTGAGCGAGTCATTTTAATCTACGTGAAGTACGAACACCTCAAAACTTCCACCGTGGCACTTGCCATGTCATGATGACAAAGCACGCGATGCGCTACCTCATTTCTACTCATGCACGTAGTGGAAACTGAGCTAGTTCTAAACTCGCTATAATTTTCAAAAGCAGGCAACTTTAATAGGTAATAATTGATAATTTAATAATTTATTTTAAATATTTATTTAAAACAATTTTTTTTTAAATCATATTATACGCAATTTTTAAATTTAAAAATTTTTTTTTTATTGTTCAGATCGCTAATAATGTTTATATGGGATTGGTTTAAAGGAATCTTAGAATTTTTAGGTAAAATTTAATCTAATTTAAAAATATTTTTTAAGTGTTTACTTAAGCCTGAAATGATTTAATGGTAAAATAATTTTTAATTTTTTAGGTTTGTATAAAAAATCGGGGCGATTATTATTTATCGGATTGGATAATGCAGGCAAAACGACACTTCTACACATGTTAAAAGATGACAGAATGGCGCAACCCGTGCCTACGTTTTATGCCAGTAAATAAATTAGTAACTAATAAAAATTTAAAATAATTCCTTTAATTTTATTTAGCATCAGAAGAACTGTCGATTGGAAATATAACATTCACAACCTTCGATTTAGGTGGCCATATTCAAGGTGAGAAAATACATATAAATACATTTTTAAAATATCTTAATTTTTAATTTTGTTTACTTTTAACATAGCTCGTAGGGTATGGAGAAATTATTATCCCGCTGTGGATGCAATCGTATTTCTCATTGATGCAAGTGATAGAGCGCGATTCAATGAATCGAAAGTAGAACTCGATGTGAGAATTTAAAATTTTTATTTTCTTTATAGATTTCGAAATTTAAAAAATATCTTTTTTGCAGAATTTGCTAACAGACGAACAATTAGTGAATTGCCCTATTTTAATTCTGGGAAATAAAATCGATCGACCAGGAGCCTTCAGTGAAAATGAATTAAGAAATGTTTTAGGTCAAATGAGTGGAAAAGTATAATTTCCAATTTATGTTTGTAAAAATTGTAAATTTTATTTTGTTAATATTTTTAGTCAAAAATTCAAGGAGACGAATTACAAGGACGACCACTCGAATTATTTATGTGTAGTGTTCTTAAACGTCAAGGTTACGGTGACGGTTTTCGCTGGTTAGCCCAGTACATTGATTAAATAAAAAGTTTAAAAAAATTGAAATTTTAGAAAATAAAGATATATCTAATTTAATTAGAAATATCTTTAATTCAATTTAACACATCGTCAAATGTATAATGAAAATAGGAATGGCGCCCCATACACTTCGATGCAACGCACTTCGAAGTAAAAAGAAATATGCACATCATTTTCTGTCATTTTATGATGTAATGCAGTAACACATTCTTGTAGAAGTTAATATTTTATTATTATTTTAATATTAAAATAAAAAAATTAAAGTTACAGTTTGTGCCCCCCTCCCTTTTGGTGAATACAATTTAAATTATTCATTCTGTAGCAGTAAACCAGATAAGAGAAGTTTTATTAAGTAACTTACATGTCGCCGTATTCCTCAAGATTACAAATGTACTTAGGAACTTTGCTTATGGTCTTTCTTTTTACTTGATTTTTATGCGATTTATGCAAAGCCTCTTTTCCATCAATCGCTGAATATTCTTTTGTGCATGAAATTCTTTTAATTGGTGAAGACTTTTTGTGATTATCATCTCCACTGTCTGCTCCAATTAAAGCCACTTGTTCGGATGAATCTGTCGAACACTGGAGTCTACCAAAGAAATGCGATATGGTATAAAATATTACAACACTACCAATTTGTTAAAAAAAAAATTTCGTACAGAATCTTAAATGAATTCGCATCCATCAGAAGCCGACTCCAACCACATGCCTGGGGATTCGATTTGTCTACAGCATTGAAAAAAGAAGTTTGTACCAAACGTGATAAAATCAAAATGGAAATCTGGCCATATTTTAAAAAAATTCTAAAATTAAAAATTATATTACTAGAAAATTTTATAAAAATCGTAACTGTTATTAAAAAAAGAAAAGCAGTAAAAATGGAAATAATGAGTATAACAAATGACACAAATTCGTCTATTAAACCAGCACAACCATCTTTGTATAAAGTGAGGTCTTCGAGATAATTATAGTTAATGTGTTTGTCGTCTTCTTCTACAGATCTGTGTATGCACGGTCTAGGTGACCACGGATCGCAGCAACTGAATGGTACATTACTAATTATAAAAAAGAAAAATTAACAATAATTAGAAATATAAATAATATTATAAAATATAAATAAACTTTCCCGTCGTCATTTTCCTTGTAAAATGGATCTTCCCATTCCATCGCGATCCAATCTTCGTAACTTTCAGCACCGCAACATTTATACGATATATGTATATCATCAATTTCACTTTTTATTTCTGGATCGTATCTGTACTCAATCATTGTTTTATTAAACCGTTCTGATGGAGTGACGTGAGTTTTGTCGCCGGATAACAATAATAACATCCTGCCGACATAAATATTTTTGCAATCTAAAATACTTTTTAAAAATTAAAAACCAACCCTAATAAACCAAAGCCAAATGTAGTTAGTAAATGAAGTAAAACAGTAAATAAGACGAGCTTTTTGATTCGGTTTTGGACAGTAATGTCGTTAGACATAACTTCAGACCAAGTTTTGGTTCCATAGAGACTGCTCGTAACTGAAAATGCAGTAACTACAGTTGCTGTAATAGGGATATCAATAGCTCTCGATCTGAACGTAATTACACTTATTAGAGAACATCCATCATTCTATAAATTTCTTTGCTTACTTTGATACTATATTCCCGTGGACTGGAATATAAAAACTGGCATAATAAAGAAAAAGTAACAAAGAGACGGCTAGAATCAATGAAATTGAACTGAGTATAAGAATGGCAATACAAAATTGACGACGTTTTGAATGAGATGCTAAAAATCCCATAGATAAAAACTTATTAAATCTAAACAACAAATAGAGACATTGTTGAGCTTCTACGATAGTTACATTCTTATTAGTGCTAGCATGAGAATAAACAGTGGAAAACTTTTTCAAATTTCCCGCGCACCTTTAAATAGCCTTGTATTGTAATCTCCGTATGAAATCCGAGGGAAAATCAATGGAAATTTGACTAGATGATGATGATATTAAAAGTTAGTCTAATCATCTACATCTTAGGTTAGATTGATATTATCAGGCATTGTTTTGGTCAAATTAACATTTTTGATGTATAGAAATCAGATTAATTACCATTTGGAAATTTTCTGGAATTTCGGGGAAAGTGCACTGTGAGTTCTTAAAACCCGGCATAGATTGCATTTCAAATCAGCTAACTTAAATGAAGAAATGAATATGATATTCTTCGACACATGTCGCATTTCCAGCCTCCGGGAATTTTAAATTACACGTGTTTGACGGTTTTGTTTTTTATTTTTCAAATGAGTATAGAATTTTAATATCATGCACATATTTGTTATTTGGTGCTGAAAGAACGTTTTATTAATAGATATTTATTAAAAAATAATAAAAAAAATAAAAGGAAATTTAACAGTTGTTGTACATAAATTTCTGTTAAAACCACGATTGACGCTACAACAATAAAAATTAAAATGGCTGACATTGACCTAAATACTAAGAGCAGTTAAAGGATTAAAATTTAAATACCAGCCAATCATTTTCCACTCGCAGCGAGTGTGCGGTGCTGAAAGGAAGTAAACTCCCGGAAGATGTTATATTTTGCAGTGATCACCGAAAGTGCTAGAAACTTCTAGAATTTGCTGCAGCAGGAACGTTCCACTTTGAAACCACGTGATACCACGAGCCTATATAAAGTGACAAAGCACGCGTATCGCTAACGCCATTTTCTAGAAGCACGCGTTTGAGTAGTAATTTCCATTTTCTCAAATTCTTCTTCTTTGTCTGCGCAAGTTTGAAAGTGAGTATAGAAATTAATTTGGAATTGTTTTTATACATTTTAAGTTATCTTCAATTTTAATTTATAATTATTAATCTGAATTACGTCCGCCTTTGTACTTAGATGCCTGAGGAAACAATGACTGTCGAGGAAGCCGAAGTTGAAACCTTTGCGTTTCAAGCCGAGATAGCTCAGTTGATGAGTTTAATTATCAACACTTTCTACTCAAACAAAGAAATTTTCCTTCGAGAATTGATCTCCAACTCGTCTGATGTAAGTTCGAATAATAATATAAAAAAAAAGACAATGAAACAATGAAAATGAATTAATATTAATTTCAGGCTTTGGATAAAATTCGTTACGAAAGTCTTACTGATCCCACGAAATTGGAGTCTGGGAAAGAATTATTCATCAAAATTACCCCTAATAAGAACGATCGAACCTTGACCATCATCGATACTGGTATTGGAATGACTAAAGCCGATTTAGTTAACAATTTGGGAACCATTGCCAAATCTGGAACAAAAGCCTTTATGGAAGCGTTGCAGGTAAGAATCGAAAATTAAGATTTCCATATAAGGATTTTTTAATAGTTATATAATTTTACCTTAAAAGGCTGGTGCTGATATTTCCATGATCGGTCAATTTGGTGTGGGTTTCTACTCAGCTTACTTGGTAGCCGATAGAGTCTTGGTTCACTCCAAACACAACGATGACGAGCAATACTTGTGGGAATCGTCCGCTGGTGGTTCGTTCACAGTCCGATCTGATCCTGGTGAGCCATTGGGCCGTGGAACGAAAATCGTATTGCATTTGAAAGAAGACCAAACCGAGTATTTGGAAGAAAGAAAAGTCAAGGAAGTAGTTAAGAAGCACAGTCAATTTATTGGCTACCCGATTAAGTTGTTGGTCGAGAAGGAGCGGGACAAGGAGGTGAGCGACGACGAAGAGGAAGAGGAAAAGAAAGAGGATGAAGAAGAAAACAAAGAAGACGATAAACCCAAAATTGAAGATGTTGGCGAAGATGACGAAGACAAAGAGAAGGAAAAGAAAAAGAAGAAGAAAATTAAGGAAAAATACACCGAAGACGAAGAATTGAACAAAACGAAACCGATATGGACGAGAAATCCCGACGATATCAGTCAAGAAGAATATGGCGAATTTTACAAATCCCTTACTAATGATTGGGAAGATCATTTGGCTGTGAAACACTTTTCGGTCGAAGGTCAACTCGAATTCCGCGCTCTTCTCTTCGTTCCAAAGAGAGCGCCTTTTGATTTGTTTGAAAATAGAAAGAAAAAGAACAACATTAAATTATACGTCCGAAGAGTTTTCATTATGGACAACTGCGAGGAGCTGATTCCAGAATACTTAAGTAAGTTAAAGATTTTAAATTGAATGAATTTTATTTTTAAATTTCGTTTTTATTTTGAAGATTTCATTAAGGGAGTTGTTGATTCTGAGGATCTTCCACTTAACATTTCTCGAGAAATGTTGCAACAAAGTAAAATCCTCAAAGTAATTCGCAAGAATTTGGTGAAGAAATGCGTGGAGCTTTTCGAAGAAATCGAAGAAGACAAGGACAACTACAAGAAATTCTACGAACAATTCAGCAAAAATCTCAAACTTGGAATCCACGAGGATCATCAAAACAGAAAGAAATTGGCCGAATTTTTACGTTATCATACTTCGGCTTCTGGTGATGAGATGTGCTCGCTCAAAGAATACGTTTCGCGAATGAAGGAGAGCCAGAAACACATCTATTACATCACTGGTGAAAATAAGGATCAAGTTTCTAATTCGGCTTTTGTTGAATTGGTCAAGAAACGCGGGTTTGAAGTCGTCTACATGGTGGAACCCATTGACGAATACTGCGTTCAACAATTGAAAGAATACGATGGTAAAACGCTCGTCTCGGTTACCAAAGAAGGATTGGAATTGCCCGAAGATGACGAAGAAAAGAAGAAGCGTGACGAAGATAAAGCCAAATTCGAAAACTTATGCAAAGTGATGAAAGATATTTTGGACAAGAAAGTCGAGAAGGTAAAAATCACATTCTAAATAACTAAAGAATTCTAAATATTTATTACTTTTTAAGGTCGTAATTTCGAACCGATTAGTTTCATCGCCATGTTGTATTGTGACCAGTCAATACGGGTGGACCGCTAACATGGAACGAATCATGAAAGCTCAAGCGCTGCGTGATAGCAGCACGATGGGTTACATGGCAGCTAAGAAACATCTCGAGATTAACCCCGATCACCCGATCGTCGATACACTCCGAAACAAGGCCGATGTTGACAAGAACGACAAATCGGTTAAGGATTTGGTTATGTTGTTGTACGAGACCTCACTTCTTGCTTCTGGATTCACTCTCGAGGATCCTCAAACTCATGCTAGTCGCATTCACAGGTAATTAATCGAATTATTTAATTTTTTTTCATTTTATTGAAATTTTATTTTGTTTTTAGAATGATCAAGTTAGGTTTGGGTATCGACGAAGACGATATGGATGTGGGTGAAGAAAAGATCGAAGATATGCCACCATTGGAAGGCGATGCGGAAGATGCGTCTAGAATGGAAGAAGTTGATTAATTTTCTTTAAATTAGTTTTTTCTTTTAATGTTTGTCGTAAAACTTTTCATAATGTATATATCGCATTAGGCAATTTTTTTTTCACGAATTAAAAATATTCAAATTAAATGTACGACTGTTCCGTTTACAAAACTTCCTTATTTTTCTTTTTATTTAAGCAATTATATTTAAACAATAACAGTACAGATCAAAGCACAACCTATTTGTGGAATCAATGGTCAACATTGCACTAAAAAAAAAAAAAAAAAGGCAAAAAAATTTATTTTTGAAACGATCAGTGCAATATTCTTTTCTGTCCAAATGTTGGAGAAATAGGCACCATGACACATTACAGAATGCCTCAAAAATTCCATTACATCGTTCTTTTTTCCATCAAAATATCTACAATCTGTATTTGGAAATGTACAATTTTTACATTGGCATTTTATTTTAATAAATAGAAATTTGCAAGATGAGTGTTGCCTTTAGCCCCCAAATCATTCGGATGTTGTACATTATTACACACCAAACTTAATTTTATTTTAAATTTCTCTGCTTGGCACAAAATTTGCATTCTGAAATTGTTTAGGAATAGTTAACAATACTGATTAGTGAAGACTATACATTTATGGCACACCTTTTACCCTAAACGTGATATTAACTGAAACTTTTAGTTTGAATATAAGTTTTGAATTTTATTCCGTCGAATAATTATTTTAAAATTGTTAGGCATTCGTTTGCTTATCTACAAAGGCATTTCCATGGCAGTTTATTAAATATATGTATACTCTTAAATAATATTCTAAAATATAAAATAATTAATCAAAAAACAAATGTGTCGGTTTCGTCGAACTATTGATTGTTCATTTAGTTCTCTGTGAGCAATGTTCGACATTTTTCTTTTGATAATTATCTCCTCAGGAAATGTTAGCAACGATTCAAGACTAGGGTTAAAAACTGTTCTTAAATTAAGAACTGAAAATATAATTACTCTTAAGAGTATATTCATTCAAAATTAAAAATGACACAAAACAATTCATCGGAACACGTTTTAAATTAAATATAAAATTTGCATTTAAAAACTGGTCAATACCAACACACGGGACAACACTTAAAATTCATTATAATCAATTTATATTTCTTAAATAATGACTAGGACAAATCAATAAGTCTACTCGAATAAAAGTAAAAGTTTGATTTTCACACAGTATTTTACATTCAAAAATCATCCTTTAAAGAAAAACAATTTATCCGCCATATTGATCATATTTACCGCTCGTTATTATTATTGCACGATTTCCAATTTTAAAAGATACAAAACAGTAATATTAACAATTCTTTATCATAATTTGATTAACAATTTATTTTCATAAATTCAATTGGATTCAACAATATTTTAAAACCATCAAACTCTTTAATAATTTGCAAGAACAACTTGCGAATAACTAAAAAAAGTATACCACAGCAACCGACATAAATAATTCAATTTCAAAAATTTAACTCAAGCTAATGGAATAGGAAATAAGGGGGCTGACAACACTTCATTTGCAAATCTAATAATAATAATTACAATAATAAAAAAAAATTATTACCATAACAGCTTATAGCCATCCACAACAAATTATCATAAAACAATCTCCAAGACAAATAAAAATAATTAAATTTTGATAAAGGGGAAAAAATAGATGAATAAAATGTATTTTTCTGAGCATTCAAAATGTGCTTTTAAACTTTAAAAGCCCGTTTTTCATCTATTGATATGCTCTTTTCTAATATCCTGTTTAATTCAATTAGACCACTGTGCCTCCAGTTGTGTGGTTGACCAATTTGTTAGGGCTGTTAGTTGCTTGTTGCGTAAGACCCTGTAAATTATACTTAGTTAATATTCCACAATTAAATCATGGGATCACATTAAACTAAAATAATTTTCAAATACCTTACGAGATCACTGGGAATTAAATTTTTCTTTTTTCTTTATTTTTAGAAAGGAAAAAGAAAAAAAATTGTAAAAATAAAAAATATAATCAAACAACAAAATTTCTTTCGAAAACTCTTAAATATCTAAATTGAGCATAAGGAAATATCAAATCGACATATGACAATTGATTTCAATAGAAATCAAAGAAAAACTTTTTTTTGTATTTTTTTGTCGCCGTAATTTTTATCAAAGAATGTGTATATTTAATATGTTTGAAACTGTGATTAACTTCCTACCACTTTTCCAGGCCTTGCCCACGTAGCAATGAGGCCTTCCTGGCATGCAGTAACTATACAGTCTTCCCTAAAAACTAAAGCAGTCAATCGTTCATGAGTTATTTTTTTACAGACCAGAGGCTCAAGCATTGGCACATCGTCTAATCGAGGACACGAAGGCGTTCCTATTAATTTCACAGGATCGTCCGTCACTTTGTTACTCGTTTTGAGCACAGTATTTTTTTCCGAATTCCTCGAAGTGAGGCTAAAATTTCTTTTATGTTCTTTATCGTATTTCTCCTTCTTCTCACCGACCAGCGTCAACGTCGCGAATTTGTGAGTGATCGAACTCGAACTGTGAACGTTCCCATCCGCGAGAGAAACGTCCTTCACCACACAATTCGCTTGAGAGTTGGACATTTGATTGTTACACTTGTTCGATTGGCTCGCAGTCTGCGTCGTAAACACCACGCTAGTTCTCGTCCTACCCATCGGTTGTTTCAAAACATCCTCGGTCAAATCCCACAAACACAACTGCGTATCTTGACCGACCGAACCGAACCGGTACGAAGTGATGTTCACAGTCCTACTTTCCGACGAATTCCTATTCGACGTGGGTCGAGACGTCGACGAATTGGACAGATGCGACCCGTGTTTGCTGCTACTATTGTCCGAATCGTGAAACTGAGTGTGATTACTGGGCGTGTGGTCGTGTTCGTTCGTCAATTCGTCGTCGCTACCGCTGAAATCGAACGATTCCAAATCACTGCACCACGTCGTGAAAGGATCGAATGCCACTACGCTGATCCACGATTTATGACCGTGACCACGGGCCACGATCCTCCTCTCATTAAACGACCACACAGTCACTAAATCGTCCTCGCCTCCCGAAACCACGTATTTGCCATCCGGACTCCAGCACACACACAACAAACCGCCGAAATAACTCCTCGCGATACCCAGAAGATCCATCGTATCGTAATTGAACACTCTGAGAAATCCATCTTGACTAACAGTTGCCAAATATTTAGAACAGGGAGAAAATTCGAATTCGTTTAACGAACCTTCTCCTATAACCCACCTGTAAAGTGGATTGCGTGTACTTTTCGTTTTACAAGTGTAAACGGCAAAACCTTCTCCTTGTTTAAATATCTGATAATGCGGTGGCGTCGTACCACAAGGAAGCTCTTCGTTATATACATACATCTGCCCACTCAAATGGGAAACGAGAAACTGATTCGGTGAACCGGGAAGCCATTTAAGGCATGTTACTTTCGTTTTGTCAATTAACCGCTAAAAAAAATAAAATAAAAAAAATAAAAAAAGTAATTGACTTACTTAAAAATAATTTGTTTCATTTTTTAAAATGGAATTTTTACCTCTTCGTTATACAGTTTAGTTAATTCCTTGCGTATTGGATCGACTAATTGGATTTGTCCTGCTGAGAATCCAACAAGAAGTGATACTCCTTCAGTTGTAACTGTAACTTTATTAAAATCGTGGCAGGTTGGATGTGTTCCTTTGTAAACTCTTTTATCTATTGGTTTAGTTAAATCTGCTGCCTAAAAAATGATGAAAAACAAAAATTTAAAAAAATAAAATAAATTTTTAGTCCAAAATCTAAAACTCCCATTATTTTTTCGTACTTCTTTTTTATTTATTTATTTATTTATTGTGAGCAAGTTTGATGTAAAACACTCAACATATAATTTTTTAAAAGCTCTTTGCTAACTATTAAATTCAGTTATTTCTTTTTAAATTCATTGCTTTAAAACAGCTTTTTACAATGTTGTTTTTATTTTAAAATGTTGCAAGGTTTTAACGAAGGCCATATTTTTAAAAGTTTAATCTCGATTTAATTAGCTGGTGATTATTAGTAATGAGTTCTTATTATTTTTAAATTAGATTGAAATAAATATAAAAACACAAGTCTCACGGATGTTATTCGTCCACGAGTTGACAGTCGGCGCTTGTTTGCCATTATACACATCGTATACTTTACTTAGTATACGATATAATTTTTCATCTCATCTTCCAAGTATAGCGATTAAAAACACATAAAATCTCACCTTCCTAACCCCTTTGTACATATAAATGTACAGTTCACGGCCTACATTGAAACATATCCTATCACCATTTCCTGACTGGTCCGGTATCGTTACAAACGAGACTTTGACAGGAGTAGTGGCTTGAGTATTATATCCTACTCTGTTAGGTCGGGAATACTCGGATAAAGTCATTAGTTTATAGGTTCCTTCTCGTATTTGAAAATGCGTTTTCAGTTCGTCTTTACCTCCTCCCTCATATTGCACCGCCATTTTACTCGGAGAGCACAGTCGCCGCAAAAGCCCGGATGTGATTTTATAAATTGGCCAGCCGGCTGGGAGTAGTCTTATTACATCATCGAAAATGGCGGAAAGCAGCGAACAACGTGGTCGGATCGAATCGATTAAGCGGAAAACCACCGAAGAGACTGAAACCAAAGTAAACCAAAAACAAAAAAGGAAAAAGAAAGTTAAAGATGAAAAATTAAATAAAACGAAAGTTTCGGTCGATATCAACTTAGCGGAAATCGATAACGAAAACGATAGTGGTGAAGAGGAAGTAAATATTTTTTTTCTTTAGTTAAATTGTAGTGCACGATCTAATTTTAAATATTATTTCAGGAGGAAGAAGACGATGCTGAAGATCCGTTTAAGCATTTTACGGATAACATCGACGAATCCTTAATCGCGGATTTAAATAATCGAGAAAAATGGAAAATGACGACCGAAGAAACAGTGCCACATCTGGGCCAAATAGTAACGACAGCTTGCACAAACAAAGTCCAATTAAATCATGACAAAAAGGAACTTGCATTTGTGAAAAAACAATTACTCGACAGTTTGAAATCGGCCGATGAAAATCGCAAAAATCACCTAAAATTATCGGAATTTCAAAAATCGTTTTACTCCATTATTAGTAACTACAACGACGTTTATTACCCGGAACGAACTTGCACCAATGCCGAAGAACTGAGAACTGTTTACTGTCTGCATGCATTAAACCACATTCTTAAAACACGAGCTAAAATCGTTCATCACAATTCGAAAATCAAATTCCGTGACGATATCCCTGACGAATATCGCGATCAAGGCTTAACGAGACCAAAGGTACTAATATTGGCACCATTTAGGGAATCCGCGCTTAGAATTGTTAAATTATTCATGGATTTAATGAGTCTAAATAAAAAAGCAAATGTAATTAACAAGAAAAGATTCCAAAACGAATTCAGTACCGACGGACCTCCAGTTCAAAGAGCTAGAAAACGACCTGATGATTACGAAGCGACATTTGCTGGTAACACCGACGACTTGTTTCGTATCGGCATTGGCATCACGAAGAAAAGTTTAAAATTATACGTTGACTTTTATTCGGCCGATATACTTATTACATCACCGCTGGGTTTGAGAACTATTATAGGTGCCGAAGGTGAAAAACAAGATTTTGATTTCTTGTCATCGATTGAAGTTTTTATAATGGATCAATGCGACGTTTATTTGATGCAAAATTGGAGTCACGTTTTGCATGTTTTTAAACATTTGCATTTACAACCCAACGAATCACATGACGTTAATTTTTTTCGTGTGAGAATGTGGACTTTAAATGGTTGGGGTAAATATTACAGGCAAACTATTGTCTTAAGTGGGGTCAGGAACCCTTCTATTTATTCTATATTTAACAAACAATGCTTTAATTATGCGGGAAAAATTGAGTTTCGAAATTTAAACTCTTTAGGCACCATATGTCAAGTAGTAACGCAATTACCGCAAGTTTTTCATGTTTTTAGTGCTTCTAATGCGAGCGATTTGCCCGATTCGCGGTTCCAGTTTTTCGTAAATAAAATTTTACCGCAATTTAAAGATGCTGTTATGTCACATACGATGATTTTCATTCCTTCGTATTTTGATTTCGTACGTGTGCGCAATTATTTCAAGAAAGAAGGCATAAGTTTTGTACAAATCTGCGAATACTCGCAAGCGAACAAAATTGCAAGAGCTCGTGATTACTTTTGTCACGGACAAAAACATTTTTTATTGTATACCGAACGAGCGCATTTCTACCATCGATATGTGATCAAGGATATTCGACATATAATTTTCTACGAGATGCCGATTTTCCCGCATTTTTATAGCGAAATGTGCAACATGTTGCAACTGAGAAGCAAAAGATCGAAGCATTTGGACAGCGATAAAAGCGATAAAAGTTGTTTAGTTTTATACGCAACTCAAGATGCGCAACAGTTATCGGCTATTGTTGGGAATAGCAGAACGTGTCACATGTTGAATTCCGATAGAAAAGTTCATATGTTTGTATCTGGAGAAAACTGATAAATTGTAAAAAAATTTATAAAACAATTTTTTCCTTGTAAAAAATATTTATTTTTTAATATTTTAGCAAAAAACAGTGATACAAAACATCTGCACACGTTATTTACTTTTAAACCCTTGAATCTAAACAAATTTTTACAAAAGTCCACAGCAAAGCAATTAATATTTACAAATTGAAACAAATTGTAAAATTAACGATATAATATCAAACAAGATTACAACCATTGTTGCATACACCGTAACGAATGTAATACTATTTGGAATTTAAAATATAAAATTTGCTCCAAATTCTTATTTAAACCAACAAACAGAAAATGTAAATTTAAAATACATAAAAATTCAGGTAACAGGTATTTCGCTTCCTATAAACTAATAAAAATTAATTTAAAAATGATATTTTTTGTATTAATTCAACGGTATGCAATGTTTAAATGGTAAAAAGCTATGGAGACGAATATTGTTTGATATAGAAAAATTATGGAAGAAATATATATAATTAAGACCACATGTAATGGATAGCAAATTGTAAAAGAAAATTTAAATGAGACTTAAGCCCATATTTCATAATGGAATTATTCA